>JANHFL010003691.1:62464-78812 GCA_032468155.1 Oxyrhabdium leporinum | reverse complement strand
CAGGAGCAGTTGGGGCACAGGCACGTCATCGTGGGAAGGCAGGCAGAGACACTGTGGTGACTAATTGCTTGGTAAACTTATATAGGCTGCTATGCTGGGGTGGGGAGGTGAGATGAATAGTGATTGGGCGAGGTGAGCAGAGGGCGGGACGAGCAGGGGGCGGGACGAGCGGTGAGCTGGTAGGCAGGGGCGGGGCCAGCCAGAGGTGATATTTGCCGGTTCTCCGACCAATCAAAATTTTCCCTACCGTGAACCGGTGCAAACCAGCTAGATTTCACCTCTGTTTGTGGTACAAATAAGAATAGAGAACTTACTATCTTGAAAAACTATGCCTTGAAAGAACAAAGCAAGCTATCTAATCTTGTTCAGGAATTCTGGCCATTTAGCAAACTAGGAAAAGTTTTGATTATGAGGCTTCAATGAAAAAAGTATCTCCTATTTCCATAACTTTAATTTACATTATAGGAATATTTTCATAAATAAACCAGGAAAATAATCTATGAAATGAGCTCTCTCATTATCTGTACACAAAATCACCACTATTTGCTAAACACTTCAGCCATCAGTGAATACATTTATTAAAAACAAAAGTACCCTTCATACTTTACTTCATTAAACAGATTTTCACCCTTCTTACTACCTCTTCATTTGACTCAGATACTCGCAAAGGTAGCCCTTTAATTCTTCAAGTGTCGTGTGCCAAGTCTGGATTGTATGCATGGAATTCTTCTTACAGAAACCTTCTAATAGTAAAGAGCATCAATAACATGACCTATGTGACCCACACATTCCTATGAAATGCCAGGTTTCACACATTCCAAAGTTTCCTTGGAGTGACCCACTGCTGGTCCTTCATAAGTACATCAACCTTTCTCATCAACCCATTCAGTTATTGTCATATCTCATCCACTTCACTCTTGATTTCACTAATCAGCTCTTCCCAGTTCATCATCTTTACATTGTTTGGCCCAGCAATTCAAAGCACTTGTATCAACACACTCATTATGACAAACAACTCATGTTTGGTGGTGAATTTCAACTGAAGGGTTTCCTTCCTTTAATTTTAAAATTAAATCATGAAGCATTGCTTAACCCACACTGATGAGTACTCACTCCAGGCTTCTATTTCATGGCAATAGACACTCAATCCTTTTCACAACAATTTCCCAGAAATTGAATGGGGGGGGGATATATATACTTGTCCCAGGATCCAATCGCATACTGGAGTCCATCCTCAGGGAAATTCTGTCTAGCAGAATGTGTGCTTTGGGCTATTCTGGGTCTGGTATTTATATGGTGCCTATTGTGTGAGGTTTTTTAGATGTTGACTGTGGTTTTGATGACTGGCTATTAAGTCTTTGGCTGTTGTTTCGTTGTGCTTCCCTGGCTGTTTTTGTGCCTGCTCCTCCAACAATCTTAGAAGCTGCAAAAGTAAATGTATGTCTTTGTTTATTGCAATGTGAACCTACTAATGAGTTTGGGTCTTCTCATCTGACCACTCATTTGTGTTCTTGCAATCTGATGATTAGCTTCGTTCCTATATTGAGGGTGTATATTGGAGGTGGTGACCCTTTGAGAGCTGTATGCAGTGAAATCTCATTATAATGTATGCAGATTAGTGTACATTCAAAGTGACAATAAAGTTATTATTCTATTATATTCTATTCCCCATCTGTCCTATATAGTTCTCACTCTGCCTAGGTGATTGGATCCTGCATGCTAAAGAGACTTCAGATGTTTTGGCCTGTCCATACTGCCATGGATATAGGACATTGGCGGAATTATTTTTCATTCAATCCTTGTGGATAATTTAGCTTTGCTGGGATGAATTAGTTGAACAGTTAAACATAATCCTTGAGTATGAATGTCCTTGCATAATGATAATTAAAATCTCTTACAACTAAGGTTGATTTTCTTGTTCGTTCCAGCATGAAGACATTCCATCTACCATTTCTGAAGAACGAGAATAGATATTGTCATCCTCAATCCACTCCTTGGAAAGCATATTCCACCGGAGTTTTCTTGCTCTTCCCCTTAATTGGTTTAAGCAAAATACTCCCCGTCATCTACAGGTAGTCCTCAACATACAATCATTTATCTAGCAACCATTCAAAGTCGCAGTAGCACTGAAAGAAGTGATTTATGACAAATCCTTGGACTTTTGACTATCACAATTTCCCCATGGTCATGTGGTCAATATTTGAGCATTTGGCAACCGACATGCATTTACGATTGTTACCATGTCCCAGGGTCATGTAATTTACAGTTTACCATCTTCTCAGCCAGCTTCTGACAAGAAAAGCCAGTGGGAGGAAGCTGGATTCGCTTAACCACCATGTGATTCACTTAACAACTGTGGTGATTTGCTTAACAGTGATGGCAAAAGTGGTGCTCTTTGAGGTTGTTTGTTTGTTTGTTTTTTGTTTGCTTGCTTGCTTGCTTGTTTTTTAGGTAACATCATCAGGGAAATGCTTCCTCCTCCTCCTCCTCCATTTTAATTGGGTGAAATTTACTTGATTTCTACTAAGTTCCCTTCTAGCCCAAGTGGCAGGAAGAATAGCAAACTGATTTCCGTTTTTTAAAATTGTTGTTGATTGTAATTTGTCCTTAAAAGACCCGGCCACAAAACAACTGATATTTCTGATCTCTGGGCATGTGTGGGAAGGGAAAAGAAGCAAGGAGTTGAGAAATTAGGGTTCACATTAACAGAACACTGGGTAGAACACTTATCTATCATTGAGGCTAAAATGGAAGAAAGTGTCGAAATCTGGACAGGGCTTTCTTAATTCACTTTTATTTCCAGCAGTTTATACATGGGAGAAGCAGCTGAAATCTGCGGTGTGGAAAAATTCTGTGTTAGCAATTGGACCAGCTGTTTAAAAGAAGAGATAAGAAGAAGTGAAAAGATAGCATTTGTTCATTGGAAATTTTTTTAAAAATCAATGTATCAGGACCTACATTTATTTAGTCTCTCTCACACACAAATACACATAAACAAACACTATTATTTCCATCTAATTATAACAGGATTCTAAAGGTCGAGTGACTGAAAAATGGAACTAACGATAAACTGCATTTGTTATTTTTGGCCTAATACTACTATTAGGCCCTTTTAAAACACAGGTAAACTCACCAGATAAATTCTTCTTTGCAAAGTTTGGGAAGATCATAGATAGGGGAATCCCACTGAAAGCACAGACTCATGTTTAATGTCCATGAGGTTAGGAGTTAAATCCATTATGAGATGGAGCATTGTTGACAAAAGAAAAAAACATTCCTCCGTTATAAAAGACATGGTTTTGTCAGAAAAGAACCAATCTAGGAACAATATCTGATATATTGACTAACAGCTACCGTATTTCAGGACCATAAAATAGTCCTTCCCACATCACAACTGACAAAGGAAAAAAAAGACGGTCCCTCTACCTCATTTGGGACAGCAGGAGAGCCTGCATTTTCCTGCAGCCTATTTTAATGGCAGGATAGTAATATTCTACTCTTATAATAGACCTTTCTGAAAAGCTTAAAGCCAGTGACAAAGACTGATGTTTTCCAACTGTGCTGGCATTATTTTTGTATGTCTTGACTGCAGACAAAAGGAAGGCAAAAGGGAAGGAAATGAACTCTTAGTAAGCTCTACATCATTTTGAGATACCCGTTTCCGTGTAATTTCCTGTCAAGCTTTCTGATCACTAACACAACAGCTTGTTTTTATTCAACAACATTATCTGTATATGACATTACTGATGTTTGTCTTCATTAGTTATTTAATTTGTTTAATGCTTTTCAACGAGCAGGAGAAAAATTAATCTGAGTGAAAGTTCTTAGGTCTTATGTACCAGCTTCTTGAGCAAAACTCAGAGAGTAACCACGATTATTCATCCCCAATGCCAGCTCCTTTAGTGTCTGATGGAACTTGCTGAAAGCACAAATTGAATTTCACTGGTTTTGACAAGGACAGTATTACTCACCCTCATTCCATAGAGAAAGATACAAGTGGATTGAAGAGTCTCACATATTATCAGTTTGACCAATACGGGAACAGAACAACAGACATTTATATAGCCAGATGTTATATATCTTTCCTGGACAATAAAATATTTTAGTAGCAGACTAAGGGAGTTATTAGTCACATGGGCTGAAAATTGTGCTTTTTTTCATCATTTGATTATTTTTAATTTATCAAATTTAGAAGCCACCCATCTCACTCACTCACAGAGCAACTCTAGGTGGTGAACAGTTAAAACAAAAAATATATATCTGTGTATACATATTATATTAGGGGAATAAAATTCAAAGTTAAAGCAGTGGAGGAGGGCCTTCAAGGTGCTAACCAACCACATAGCCATCTGCTCCTCTGTGAGGCCCAAGCAAATCAGCAGAGCCAGATCTTCAGATATTTCTAAAAGGCAGAAGAGTGGGGGCTCATCTTACTTCTGGGGAAGAAAATGTTCCAAAGGGCTGGGTAACAGTAGAGAAGGCTTTCTTCCTGGATCCCATTAATCAAAATTGTTTAATTGATGAAAATAACATATTCTCCCTGCTGACCAGGTGGGATGGTCTGATGTCATAGGGTAAAGGCAGTTCCACAGGTTGTCTGGCCCTATGACATGTGTGGCATTAAAGGTCATAATCAACAGTTTGAATTGGACCTGGAAGCAAACCAGCACCCAATGCAGCTTGCACAGCAAAGTTGTTACATGCACCAACCTTGGGACATCCAAGATTGCTCTCTTTACCTTATTCTGTACCAACTGAAGTTTCCAGATACTTTTCAAGGGTCGTCCCATTAGAGTGCATCACAATAGGTTAAGCTGAATTGTCTGTTTTGCCTCATTCAGTTTTGACAAAAGAGGACAAACTGATTTGTTTTAAGTCATATTTCAAATAACTACAAAGTTGAAGATACATCAGAGGTCATCTAGTCCAATTCATTTCTCAGTGCACAATTTGCTAAACACATTTCATACAAATGGCTACCCAGCCTACTTGAAGACATCTGGAGAGGGGAAATATTTATTATGTTAGAAACATATAGACAACAGGTTTCACCAGTTAACAGCTTTTATTGCCAGAACATTCTTCCTAATCTGTAATCTGAATCCATTTCGTTCTAATTGTTGCCCGCTGGCTCCCTGCTTCATTTTTTTTCTATAGAGAACAATTCATACTCCAGGCTGCCACAATCTCTCTCTTTTTCTGCAGGCTAAGCACAACCAGTCCCTTTAATAATTCCTCCAGAGTAAAATAAGTTTTTCTTGTGGACTTGACTCCATAACATTCCTGTTAATACCTTCCAAAGCAGCATTTTTTGTTTCTGTGTAAGCTGCTGAGAGGAATTTTAATTGTGTCAGCATGAAACATGATAGACAGACAAGCAAACATATGTTCAATTTGTGACTTACCAACCAGATCTTTTCATGTGTCAGTCTCCCTCATCCTATATTTGGGGTTGGTTGTTTTTTTTCTTTCCAAGGCAGGACTTTGTGTCTCCCTGTTGAATTTCATGTTTCAACCCACTCCTCTAGCCTGTCAAGTTCTTTTTAAATTTTCTCTTTCCCTTCTAAAGCGTCCTTGGGTTTGTGTCATCTGCAAACCTGATAATTATCCTAACAATGAATTTTTTAAAAATGAATAGCAAATGAACCAGTGGAATAGCTTGCCTTCAGAAAAGTTGCTGCTGCTTCATCACTGGAAGTTTTTAAGAAAAGACTGGACAGACACATGTCTACGGAGATTCTCAGTCATCCAGGTCATGGTTGTCCCAAAGAAATTTCTTGGATGAGAAACAAAATGACTTCAAAGAAAAACCAGAAATTACAGTTGCCTCTTGAAAAAAGCACCTTTGGGACTGGAAATCTATCTGAAATGGACTAGAAGACCTCCAATGTCCCTTCCAGCTCTATTCTGATTTATTAATAGTACTCTGCTCTCTACTGCCCAATTTGACGTGGAGACATTTCCTGCATAGGTGCAGTCATTCAGCCAATTATGAATCTCACTAATAGTTGTATCAGAAGCCTATCTGATGTAGTGGTTAAAGCATCAGATTAAAAAAATGAGAGACCACGAGTTCTAATTCTACCTTAGGCACAAAGTCAGCTGATTGACCTTGGACCAATCCTTGTCTCAGCCCTAAGAAGCAGGCAATGATAAACCACTTCTGAAATTTTGAATCAGATACGAAGAAACCTATTGATACTAAAAGTACTTGTCTTAAGATGCTCATGGATGCTCATAACATCTAGAAAACAAGATTCTCCCAGAGTCAGAATAGAGAGGTTCCTTGCACAAAGCAAGACATTAGCTTACAACTTCTTGGAAACTGGATATGTATACTTTTGCCCTCTACAATCAGTGAGTGCATTAAATTGGGGCTACTTTACTGTCTTAGATCTTCTTTCTAATATATGTGGTTTTATGAGGTTGCTAATTGCTTATCTGATATCACATAAATGTCCTTATGCTCTTGCTTCATGTGGTGGCACAATGGTTAGAATGCAGTACTGCAGGCTGACTCCCTGTTCACTCCAGGAGTTTGATCCTGACCGGCTCATTCAGCACTCCAGCCTTCTGAGGTCAGTAAAATGAGGACCCAGATTCTTGGGGACAATGTGCTGACTCTGTGAACTATTTAGAGAGGGCTGTAAAGCATTATGAAGTGGTATATAAGTCTAGGTGCTATTGCTATTGTTATTCTGGAAATATTCATTTTCATTCTCAGGATCAAAGAATTCTATCATAGTCTGAAATACAGGTGGTATTCTGCTAAAATAGTTTTTACCCATCACCAAACAGGCAGCTGCATTTTCAATCAATTATCTTTGTCTTCTGTCCACATACTGAGGGCAACTTTTTATTTGCTGATTGAGCACAAGAAAAAGAAGGCAACAAATAGCCATAATTTGTTCCCTCCTACAGTGAAAATCACATATTTGCATAAGCAAAATTGTCCTGAAGAGGCAGCGGGGTGACAAATAGATTCTGAGGACCCATGGGGAAAATGCTGACTTGATTTGCAAGATATAAAGCAATTAAGCCAAGTTTGATAAGCATTTTGGAAAAAAACAATGCACCAATTAAACTAGATCTTTACATTTGTAAATTCGCCTTCCACTCTCTCTAGGAGCCTTCTTCTAATATTTCCAGTACTCATTAGCATGCAGAAATGAGTTTTTTTCTTTCTTTTTTCCCAGTTGAGAAATCCACAGGGTTTAATTTTTTATTCACAAAGGTGAAGGCAGTAGATGTATGACTACAGCCTCAGAAGATAAAAACACAAGGCTGAGTGCCTACTCATTCATTGAAAGTTTTCTGAGATTTGGGTTTGCAAGGAGTTAACTCTGACTAGGAATCAAAACCCTGCTGATCTTCTGCAGTGGAGAAAAAAATGCAAATAGAACAATAAAAGCTGCTTTTACAAGGTAATCAGATGGTAATTGATGGTGCTTTTAAATGCAGAATGATGGGCAATTAACATCTTGGAAAATCCTACCACTGCATATCTGATTCTAACACTGTATCTTTGATTTTGCACTTAATTGTCCATAAAGGCAAGTCAGAAAATAAAATTTCCACAACAAATAATACAACAAATGCATCTCCTATATATCATGGCATACTATATGAAAAAGCAGCTGGAGATTTAACGTTTGCATCTGCTTTTTATAATTCCTTGCTAATTGTATGCAAAAGAAAGAATTCATTTGACACTTTCATAAGGAAAATACCTTAAGTTCTGCTTTTCTCGTCTTTCTACTTTTGCAAACTTTGAGTTACAGTATCAAGTGTTGCTAATAATGGGATTATGGTGTGTATAAGTGAAAAGGAATTGTAATAATGATGTTGGAATTCTGAATAGTGTCAGCAAAGCTAATTGAAGCCAGGGGAGATTCTGAAACAATGATCTAACATGTACTGTAACTGTACTGAGCAATCTCTTATAATACACCAACAAAGATATCCAGATGGTTATCAATTAGATTGCATCTGAAAAGTTTCATTTTGAATGTCAGTTACGCAACTGATTTAGTATCTGGGACAAGGAATTATTCAAAAACTGTTAGAAAGCATTTTTTTTCCTCTAGAATTTTCAAAATTGTGATTTTTGCCAGTGTAGGTTATGCATATATGGTAACTTCTGCATTCACTAATCCTGAAAATGTGTATTCAATAATGGACTGTCCCTAAGCAATTAGTCTCAATGTTTATACTAGAAGCTTTCAATCATAATGATTAGCAGGTGCTCATAAGATGCTATGTGCTAAACTAATTTAGGCTATTTATTTCAGTTTTTCTGTAAGAGAGCAGCAAGGATTGGAAGAATAATATTTTACAATCTGAATCTGTTCAGAGAATTGAGGATAGTGAGTAATATTGAATTCACTCTTTATACCTTTTTTGCTCTGAAAGATGTAGCACCATTGAGATAGTTCAGCTGTCATTAATTTAGCATGCTTTGTTTATAAATATTTATCTTTAATCCATATTACATTGACATACTTGGGAGAAAAGCAACAGTGTGCTTTTGAGTCATTTCCTTAGGTATTATATTGTACCTCATATACACTTCAAATCTCTTGGTTTCAATTTAGCTTGTATATGATTAGCCACAGACCACAAACTAAGGAAAAGGCAGCATTTTGAATGTTGAGTAGTCTGAAAATTAGCATCAGCCTATATTTCAGTTCAAGAAACTATTCAGCAATATGTTTAGAAAACAGACCGCAATGAGCAAAATGGTTATTTCCAAAATGGATAGATCCCAAAAGAGTTTTAAACTTGCAGGCTTGACTGAAGAAGACTATGACGTTCTCTTTTAGCGGCACTGAATGTTCTCTAAGGGGGCAACTGGTCCTGAAACCCTCAGAATGAAATAATCTCTCAATTACAATATTCTCTTGAGTGAAAATCTCATCTTTTTTTGTTTTACTGAGATGAAAGAAAATAGAAAAAAAGAAAACATTCAGGATCTACTCCAGTTCATACTATGCAACAATACAAAAATTAGTAGTCAAGTCATACTATAATTAAATTTTAAATGCTAATTTTAAATATAACACTGTCCTTGGCTTCCCTAAAATCCTTCCAGAGCCACTCCCAAGACAACTGAATGCTGCATAATTTTTTTATAAACATACCTGCACACGTGTGCATGTGTGCGCGCACACACACACACACACAGACAAAGGGAAATTATTTCATTCAAGTCTCTAGAAGTAATTTGGACCTTGAGGAATGCTGAGTTCAGATCCTTTTTTGGTGCACACTCAGTATGTACTTGGTAGCTTTTCTCCTCGTTTTTGAGATATCTGCATTTCTCCCTCTGTCCCAAGTAGAAATTACCATTTTTTTTCCAAATAAAGGGTGTATGTTCCTGTTTGCTCAGCCTGTTTGCTCAGCCTGTCCTGTTCATGACCAGCCAGTCTCAAGTCTCTCATAATATAAAATAAATACATTATTTTGTAAAAAGAAAAATTATCTACATATACTCAGTATGTCAATCCAAGATAATATTTGTTCAGCCAAGGTTAATTGAATTTTATTTTCTTTATGCCTTTTACTCAAATTGTTCCATTGTTGCCTTTATCTTTGCTTTGCTTTTTTCAGACAAATTGTGGGAGGCTGCAGACAATATATAATTGACACGAATAATTTCTCAGTTATTTTGTTTATCTTGTAATTCCTTTGCTCCAGCAATACTTTGGAAAGTTGAATCAAATTCTTTGGGTTATAAGAGAATCTTGAGTGACTACCATTTTATCTTCCTAAACACCCTTCTTAATTTGGAGGTAATTCAAAATTGCACCCTATAACTAGTGGAACTTGAACATTTACAGAGCAACACACAGAGTAATTTTTGCAGTAATTAATTTGATATCATCTCTTAAAATATGAAACTAAAATGTCATCTAATTCTACAACCTGAGCATATAGGAGAATATATAATTTTATAGCTGGGCTTCTTTTCTGTTTCATAAGTTTGCAAAACAAACAAGAGGTACAAAAGAAGCTTTATTAGAAAAAGTCTAAATTCTGACTTATGCTGAGATATTTGTGGTGATGTTGTTGCTGTTGTTGTTGTTTTAGGGATTTGAAAAGTTACAATGCAATACAACAACCAGTAAAATCATCGGAGGAGACAAAAATGTTTGCACCATCAAAATTTGCTTTATGAAACTGTGCAGAGATTTGGTTCAGAAACAGTTTGATGGAACCGCCAAATGGAATCAATGTTCTAAATTGAACCAACAGTTTAGAATGAATTATTCAATCAGTTGCTTCTGAACTAATTCGCCAATTCAGAAAGGCAAATGTTTTTTTTTTTCTTTTCAAGACTCAAATTGACTTAGCAGATTGGATCATAGGCAATTTGCACATTCTTCTTGGATTATTGAGCTCATTTCACAAATGTTTTATTGAACCACTGTTTCTCCAAACCCTAGATATAACCAATTTTGTAAAATGGAAATTATGGGAAAAGTTGCTATTATTCTGGTGCTCATAGCTTTCTGGCTGAATGTGTCAGACAGCATTGGTTCTAAGATTTATCTTCCTTCCATT
Organism: Oxyrhabdium leporinum; assembly: GCA_032468155.1. Taxonomy (NCBI): domain Eukaryota; kingdom Metazoa; phylum Chordata; class Lepidosauria; order Squamata; family Cyclocoridae; genus Oxyrhabdium; species Oxyrhabdium leporinum. The sequence goes on along the minus strand of JANHFL010003691.1, from coordinate 68,249 downwards.
GACATCATGGAAGAATTATATGACATGATTGCATTTCAAAACAGCATCTGTATGACATTTCAACTAATCAATAATCAACTCTTCTCTATTTCTCCAGCCCCTATATTTTCTTTCCTTTGCCTTTACCTTAGGTTTTCTCATCTTCCATTTCTCAACCCAAATAATACATAAAAACTGAATGACTTGGAAGGCTTCCAGGATGCTCATCTGAAATAAAAAGAGAAAGAGGTCTATGAATTTGAATAGCACTACTCTACATATCATCTGACATATATTTAGCACTTAGTAACAGCACTTAGATTTATATACCACTTTACAGGGGTGGGCTTCAAAAATTTTAGCAATGGATTCTGGGAGGCCCATTTTTTGCCCTCCCTCAGCCTCCATGCACTCCCTGCACTTACCTGCATCCAAAATGAGCCATGTGGGGACTCCTGGGAGGGGGCAAGGTGGAGTGTGCAGGACCAGCCAGGAGTGGGATTTGGCAGTTTGCCAAGCCATGCAGAATCTTCGCTATGGGTTTACCCGAACTCATGTGAACCCATAGCAACCCACCCCTGCCATTTCACAGTGCTTTACAGTAATCTCTAAGTCAAACACAAGGCTCATGAGCCAGATCTGGCCCACAATGTGGTCATCTCCAGCCCATGGGCTGTCCTGGAAAATGTAAGGGGCCAGCCAGCATGGCTTTGGCCAGGTCTACTCAATGTGAAGAGGAAACATCGGGCCAGTGTGGCTTCGGCTCGGTCTATCCAATGCGAAGAGGAAACATTGGGCCAGCGTGGCTTTGGCCGGGTCTCCCCAGTACAAAGAGAAAACATGGCAGCAGTTTGGGTAGTGGCATCAAGCTGGCCACACCCACCCAGTTAGCTATGCCCAGTGAGTGGTATTAAGTTCGTCATGCCTACCAGTTGGCCAGACCCACCCAGTCGGCTACACCCACCCAAGGTCAATCACAGCCCTGATGCGGCCCTCAATTAAATTGAGTGACACCCCTGCTCTAAGTGGTTTACATATTGCACCCAACAATCTGGGTCCTCATTTTACTGACCTCAGAAGAATGGAAGGCTGAGTCAACCTTGAGCTGGTGAGATTTGAACTGCCAAACTACTGGCAATCAGCCATCAGCAGAATTAGCCTGCAATACTGCATTCTAACCACTGTGCCATCACATACTTATTTATATGGTTTTATCAGCATCAATTAGTATCTTCATTAGTAGGTGATTTCACATATTGTCCAAGTGATTACCAGGAAAACACAATCATTATGAAAGGTAATTTGAATATCAAAATTACAAAGGAGTTATAAATATATTTTTTTTAAAGGAGAGTATACATTCAATATTCACACAGCTCAATGAATTTTAGAATCATGTCTGATCTCAAGCCTGCAGAAAAGTGAATTAGTTCATTTTTTATTGTAATGCATCTTCAGAATTAAAATTATTCAGGGGGAATACTCTTCATGGGGCATAGCATGATATTTCTTTTAACAGATAATAGTATAATACATATAACTTTAATTCTTATTTGTGTTCTCCTTTAGTTTAGAAGGATATTGGACAAAACTAAAACTACACAGCATACAGATTATCCCCAAATGTAAATAACTAGGATATAAATGAAACAAAAAAGGAATTGATTGTAAATTTGATAATGGCAGGTAGATTAGTGATGGCTAAATATTGGGGTGAAATTGGGATATTCAAAGAAATGAGTGGTATATGAAATCTGGAGTATGGCAACAAATGATAAATTAAGAATTTTATAATTAAAATAAATTTTAAATTTTAAAAATTAAATTTTATAAAGGGATGATTAAAGTAAACAATTATCATGAAATATGGGGGGATTTTATAAAAACAGTGTTGGTGGAAGGCAAAGGGAATAAACCTACTCAAGAATATATGTTATTTTGGAGGGGATAAGAGTATAATTGGAATATATTGTGAATTTTTTAATTGCTATAGAAGAAGAAATATAAGTAATAAAAATGGTCTCGGGGGTGTAATATGTGTATTTTTTTCCTTTTTTGTATTTAGATTTATATGTATTATGTTTGTATTATTTGTATTCAAAATAAAAAACATATTAATTAAAAAAAGGGAAGGATATGGGCAAATTCAAGGTTACTTCATGAATCATTTGTGTTAACTAATAGAAGCAGCATTATTTCTGGAAAAAAATAAAAGAAATAATAAGCATATAAATTCTCTAGAGTTATATCCTGGAAATATATATTCATCTTGTGTTTAGTGGAAAAACTTATATGCCGCCAGTTCTGTGGTAGAATTCAACCAGTTTCACTACCGGTTCAGTGATCACACACTTATGTTGCCTTCTTCTTAAGGTTAACTGAGCTGAGCTAAAAGAGTAATTTATCTAAGGGCTAAAGAAATATCTCTTGATAATGCTACAGATTGAAAGAGGTATGTTCCATTCATTGCAGAAGATTCTGTGACTGCATCCCCACAGACTCATGCAGAGATATACATCAACATGCTATTTCTTTGCCATATATATTTGCATCCCAACCAAGTGTATGTATAAGGTCACCACAAGCATTCCTTAAACATTTATCCATAAATAAACTAAAATTATAATACTGTATATTGCCTTGTCTTATTCATTGCTCTCGGTTGAACATTTTATTAAGCATTGCATTTATTGTTAGCTAATGCTTTATTTCTATTCTGTTTGTTGCTTATTCTTTTTCAGCAGCCAATTTTCGCAGTTGTGTAAAATGTTCTGTAATTCAAGGATCTTCATTTGATCATACGCTTCTTCTCAATCAGTCAGTTGCAATAAACTTGCTTTCGCACAATCGTATATTCTCTAATGACCTGTTAAAAAACAGAAACTGGTTTGCAATCCCTGCGTAGCACAAATCTGCAGGATACTTCTCAATTTTTATTCATTGTCATCCCTTGTTGCCTTTCAATCAGAATTCTGCCATTTTGCCACGCACATTTAACCAAGTAATTTCCCTGTTGTTTTTGCATTTATTCTTATTACTTTTCTTTTTGTGTATGGGATCTACAGCAGTTTTGTCTCAATTGTCAGGCACATATGCAGTCTCTATTCACATATTAACAAGTCACAAAGACACTACACAACCACAAATCCATATCCCCATTTTAACAGTTCTCTAGTAATATTGTCTACATTTCCAATAAAACCATTTTTCAACGTTTTCTTAATATGTGTGAGTGATATTTCATCCTCTTTGATTAAAGAACATTTATCTCATAATTTCAATCCCTCCCTTTGATATACTGTATCACTGTCGTTCTACGACAAATATTTAAAATACATCTTCCAGTATTCCTTCCCTTTACTCTTATCTCAAATTATTTTATCACTTATGCTTCTAATTTCATTCAATCTTTTAGAGTCTGCTCATTTAGTCCCTTTACTCATTTCCAAAGCATTTTTAAATTATTTTAATTTGCTCTGCCTGTTTTAATCTGAGTCATTGCTTGTTTTCTTTGATCACTTTTTGCAACCATCTTTTTCTCTATACATATGTTGTACAATATATTTCTCTCATCTTCATTTTTTGGGAGCAATCATTCTGTTATACACATTTTTCCTCATGACGAGCCCTGCAGCCTGAAACAGCTGATCGTCAGGAGGCCAATCCTACCGACGATCAGCTGCTTGTGCTAATCAGGCTGTGCTGAAGCTGACCAGGCTATTGGCTGTTTGCTGCAAGCAGGCAAATTGCTGGGAGGCAGAAGGAGATTTTTTTTTCTTGTTTTCCTCCCCAAAAGCTGGCTGCATCTTATACTTTGTAGCGTCTTATACTCCCAAAAAATCGGTAATACAAAATAATGTCATACCTTGAATGCAATTTTCACAGAATTTGACCCAGATTGGAAACCATTCTTGGACTATGTATTTGTTAATTCATGAATTTGTTCCTCCTCCATAATTTGGACTTTCTTAAGTATAGAATGTATATTTCAATTTCAGGAATATTTATACAGAACAGATTCTCAGTTTCAATTGAATCTATTGTATCTTATCATTTTATTTGGTGTTCAACATACTGTCCTGACCATGATTCTTAATATATATTCTTGCTCAAAGTCTAAATGTAATTTTTAGTCTTCTAAAGTGATATAATCAATTGTTCAAGATTAACTAATCATATACTACAAAACTACCACCTTGATACTTTTGATTTCCTTTTAATTGTTTAGTAATAGCATCACCACCAGATGGATTCGTAACTGGCTGACAAACCATACTCAACGAGTAGTCCTTAATGGGTCTACATCTACATGGATGGAAGTAAGTAAGCAGTGGAGTACCACAAGGTTCCGTCTTAAGCCCAGTACACTTCAATATCATCACAAACAACTTAGATGAGGGAATAAAAGGGGAACTTATCAAATCTGCAGATGATACTAAGCTGGCAGGAATAGCTAACACCCTAGAAGATAGGCTCAAGATCCAGATGGATCTTGACAAACTTGAACACTGGGCCCTACCTAACAAAATGAAATTCAACATAGAGAAAAGTAAAGTCCTACACTTTAAGCAAGAAAAACCAAAAGTACACATTTAGATTGGATGAAACCAGGCTTAAGAGCAGTAACGGTGAGAGGGATCTTGGCTCCAGTTTTAAAAATTCCAGCAACTTAATAGCCTGGATGATTTTTCTCCTAATTCCGCTAAAAATAATCACAAGTTCATTAGTAAATGTATTTTAAAAAGTAGCTTTAAAGGTTTTTCTGGGCCGCTGGGGAAAGGTGTAGTCCTGGAATTCCATACCAAGTATGTATGGAAAGTTGATAAATGAACTGAACCCACTGTACAACTTATACTCATTGAACTTGCTCAGTGATGCCTCTGCTGCCTCAGGCATTAGTTGGTTGACTTGGTTTGTGATGCCACAGAATAATCAGAAATAATTAATAACATCAAAGCGCCTACATTTACTGTTTGCTTTTCAGAGGAAAGCAGAAACATCAGTTTGGTTGGCTCTGATATGAAAACTGTGCCAATACAGAATCATATCTTACAACTTCTGTTCTTGCATAATAGCGAGACCTAAGCAAAAAAGCCACTGTTAGTTAGTCGGAAGACTACTTCCAAACCACAGGTTTACTCGAGCAGAATATTTCTGACTGCAAGTAAGAAAAGTGAGTAACAATAATCAAAATGTAACATCAGTGATAATTCAGTTTTTAATAGTCTGGGTCACCAATCACACATGCTTCATGACTATACAATTCTCAAAAAAGCGAAAACTTCAAGAATTGCAAGTGCCTTTGTTCCCTTAACACTTTAGAAATATATGATCATTCTACAGCATCACAACTAAATCAACTATCTAATAACCATGGAACTCTACCTGCTTCCTTTACTAAAGAGTGATTGTTGTACCTAAATAACAGAGAATCCCATTGCCTAAAACATGTCCAGTAATTCTCTTTGAACATCCTTACAGTTTGATATTACTTCTTTATGTGACCAATAATATCCCTCTTTCTTTCATTATTTTCCTTTACATAAATGTTTATTTCTCTGAAAATCTGCAAGAGTTGCCCAAAAACGGTAAGTGGAGTCAGGCTCACCTCAAGGGAAAGTTTACCTTCAGATCATTTGTGAAAAAGAAAAGTTATTACACTTCAGCTCGCTGTACTTCCTTACCACATTACATTTGACAGAAGAGGCACAAATGTCACTAGAGGTATAATGGCATTGGTCCAGGATACCTGCAGGACCGCATCGTGTCCACTCCCCCCCGACGTCCCGTGCGGTCACACAGAGAG
>JANHFL010003691.1:48619-62364 GCA_032468155.1 Oxyrhabdium leporinum | reverse complement strand
CTGAAACTTTCAGATTCAGGTCTTCCCAGATGTGCCAATATGACTTCTTCAATAAATTCTTACTTGGATGAACTTTGTTTCTGAATGCTGAATGAACAATGGGGAGTTTCATTGGAACGCTGACATGCAGAAGACCAAGTCTTAAGAACAAACTATGATGATTAAAAGCCTGGAGACTAAAACATTAGAACAGGGGTGTCAAACTCAAGGCCCACAGGCCGGATTTGGCCCATGGGGTGCTTAAATCTGGCCCACGGGGCTGGCCTGGAAATATCAAGAGACCAGGCTGTGGTGCCTCTGGTGGCTAAAACAGGCCACGTGTGTGTGTGGGGGGGTGCGCGCCTCATTTTCACCCTCCATGGCCTCCTGCAGCACTCTGCCAGCTGAAACTGGGCTGAAAAATGGGCTGAAAAATGGGCCAAAATCATGCCAAAAAAGGGCAAAAACGAGCAAAAAACAGGCCAAAAAAGGCTGAAAACTGGGCCAAAATCAGTCAAAAAAGTCCCAAAAATGAGCCACATAGCCCATTTTCAGCTGACAGAGTGCTGCAGGAGGCATGGAGGGCAAAAACAAGGTGCAGGGTGTTTTGGCCAGCAGGGTGCCCCACTCCCACCCCACTGCCGGCTTGCAGACAAGAACTACAGTGCTGATCTGGCCCTCAAAGAAATCCAGTTTGACACCCCTGCATTAGAACTGGGTATGATTAGTTCAGAGAAAAGAAGGACTAGGGGTGACAATATAGCAATATTTTAAGGGAGAAGAGGGGGTCAACTTATTTTCCAAAGCACCAGAAGGCAAAACAAGAAATAATGGATGGAAATTAATCAAGGAGAAAAGCAACCTGGAATTAGAGAAACTTCCTAACAGTGAGAACAATTAATGGAATAGCTTACCTTCAGAAGTTGTGGGTGCTTCACCACTGGAGATTTTTAAGATGAGACTGGACAGCCACTTGTCTGAAATGGTATAAGGTCTCCTGCTTGAGCAGGGGTTGGAGTAGATTACCTCCAAGGTCCCTTGTAGCTCTATTCTGATTGACAAATACATACAAAGGCAGAATTTAGAAGACAGCAACAGGTAGCAAGTGCCTGTTCTGCAAAGAAGCTGAAGAAAAACAATGGACTACCTGGTTAACTGGTGTAAGAAAGTCACACAGACTGACTACAAAAAACAACGTGACAATGTAGCAACAACGATGCTTGGAAGATCTGCAAGAAATACCATTTGCCTGCAAGCCAGAATGGGTAGGACCATAAAATAGCAAAAGTAATAGAAATGAAGAAGCTAAAGTGCTCTAGGACTTTAGACTTGAAACAGACAGGCACCTGCCACATAACACCCCAGACTTAACAACTATCAATAAGAAAGACAAAAAAAAGTCTGGATAATGGACATGGCAGTACCTGGAGACAGCAGAAAAGAAGAGAAAGAACTGGAGAACATAACAAAATACAAAGACCTGCAAATAGAAATAAGATGACTCTGGCAAAAGAAAGCTACTATTAATAGGTACCTTGGATGCAAACCTGAAACTTGGAGCACCCACTTGAACACCATCGACAAAATCACGACCAGTCAATTGCAAAAGATAGCTTTATTGGAACAGCGTACATCTTACATTCTGTGACAATACCATTAACATCATCAATCATCCACTGTTGCCTATCCCAAGTCCTTGAGAAGGACTTGATAAGTTCAGCATGAACATCTGGCTAACTGCACAAACCATAATATGATGATATTGTTCCTAATCTTGCTGCAAAGTGCTTGTAGAAACTCACTTCTTGTATGACTGAATGTCTGAAAGGAAAGGTGTTTCAATGAACACCTAGGAAGAAATCAGCATTGTAAATGTTGGTGCATCTATATATTCCATGTAGATTTGTCAGAGTAAATGAATACTTCTTCAGAGAAATTCTGACTTAATTGTGATTTCCCAAATAGTTCTTCATGATCTCAGTAGTGATTGGGTAGGGACTTCTGAATGGTATAAACTGAGCCTATAAAAGAATTATAACATTGTATTTCAGACAATGAAATACAGTGAAATGAAATAAATGAAATGAAAGTCTTATATTTCGGACAATGCTATAGAACAGCCTAAAAGGGTATTAGCACTATCACAAGGACATCTATGGAAAAATCTGCAGTGTCAAAGGTTGAGAACGTTAACAGAATTGTTCGGTATCTTGCACTGGCTCTTTATTTAATATATTGATCTTCAAATACATTCTGAGACAATAAGATTTTTTTTAAAAATATATATATTTAATATAAATAAATATAAATAAATAAATATAAGAAGATTTAAGTATGAAATAAAAAACATAGCAGCAAAAAAAGTAACAAACCCAGAATGAAATAACACTCTTTTGTGTGTGTGTGTGTGTGTATACACATTTTCAAATCAGCCTTGATTCCTGGACTATCTGGAAAAGTCCCAGCATTTTCTTTGCCGGTTTTTCAGAAGTGATTTGCCATTGTCTGCTTCCTAGGGCTGAGAAGCAGTGATTAGCCCAAAGTTACCCAGCTGGCTTCACTGGCTAAGGCATAATTAGAACTCAACGCCTCCTGGTTTCTAGCCTGGTGCCTTACCACTACACCAATCTGACTTAGTTAATTTTAAGAGAGAATAATTAAAATACTTTACATAGTATCAGAAAGACATTAGTGTTCTCATTATCTCATTTCAGACAGAAAAGGTAATCAGACCAATTACTTTATGGAAGATTTCTGGGTGTGGGAAAATGATCTGTCTGTCTGATCCACCAACTTCAGCTTCGGCCAAGCTGACTTGCCAGCATTCTGCCCTCAATTGGGGAAAGGAGTGGGAAACAAGTGGGCAATAAAGCTGTATACTTTTATTATGAAAAATTGGGAGGGGGAAATTGACAGTTGAGGAAGAACAGAGCATTCTGAGTCCAGTTTGTGCTGGTGCACTGGCATCTCCAAGGCCGTTTGCCCTGACAGTGGAATTTCACCAATCCAAACCCTGCAATACTTTCCAAAATATCTTGGTGGTGCTGGATTAACTACACACAGATGGGCCACGGGGGGAGGGCTAGGAGAAACCAGAGGTTTAGTTCTGTATTGGTGTGTGGGAATTTTAAGATTCTTCTTGACTTTACTGCAATCAGCATCTCTTAGTAAAAGTGCCTATTCGCTTCAACCAAATGGAGTCGAGAGTTATCTACTATATATCTGATGCATTTTTCTTTACTCTTTCTTACCTCTTCTACCTTTTCTAGTTGGTCAATTCTATTTCTTGATTCGAAAGCGAATCCACTTGAGGCCAGAAGATGCCTTGTTCTTCTTTGTCAACAATACTATTCCTCCTACCAGTGCTACTATGGGTCAGCTATATGAGGTAAATACTAGCATTTTTTCTATTTTAATGGTAGAAATGATGGAATAATGCATAGTAAATAACATGGCTTTGTTTATTTAGTACAGTGCTTTTGCTTTCTATATGAAACTAAATTCCCACTTGCTCATTGCTCCATTGTATCTCAAAACAGTCTCTGAACCTTTTCTGTTTTTTCTGAGTGACTTTCAAGCACTTACTCAGTCTGAAAGCTATAGATGCACAGCTTTTTATTTATTGTTATATGCTCCTAGCTACTTTCCTTTGTGACCAGAGACAAGCTCGCCTAACCAATAACCAGCCAAGACTCAGTGAAAGTCTTTTGGTTTCTTTTTATTGCAATAAGTGGAAGGGAAGCTTTCAAAGCTTGATTCTCTTCAAAGTTCCAACCCAAACTATTCCTGTCTTTATACAACCCTGTCCCGGCAGCCACATCTCTCCTTGTTCCCCATTGGCTGAGGTCCTATGAGGTTACACTCTTCCCGAGCGCCACCTACATATTTCATACTAAATTGGGTGTCAAACTCAAGGCCTGTGGGCCGGATCTGGCCCACATGGTGATTAGATCTGACCCACGGAGCTGGAAGCAGCAAAGGACCAGCCCATGGTGCCTCAGCCCGGCCCAGGCTGACCTGTCACCAATCTACAACCTGTTGGCAGCCATCCTGGCCAGAAGATGGCCAGCCTTAGATCCGTGGGGCCACCCTGGAGCCTGTAAGGGGCTGTCCCCATCCTGACCCTTGGGCATGTGCACAGGAGGCGGTGAGCACACCTGATGTTCCCAGGAACCATCTTGCCCTGCAGGCTGACTGCATTCTGAGCACTTCCCTTTCACCCAGGACACCAGGGGGCAGGATCGAAATGGCAGGGCAGCCCCACAGGTCAGATCTAAGGCTGGGTGCAAGAACCAACATCATCTGTGGCCTGGGTTTGCTGCTCACATGTGCCGGCCTGATTGTTTGAGGGAGGAACAAAGCCTTCAACCAGACATGTCAAACATAAGGCCCAGATTTGGCCCATAGGGCTATACTGGAGACGGTGAGGGAGTGGCCACTGCTGCCACAGCCCACCCCAGCCAGATGTCGCCCAGTGCGCTCACAGGAGGCAGTGAGTGTGGGGGGGGCTGATGATGTCTGGTAACAGCCTGCTGGCTGAGGTCTCCACAGCATGAGCAGCGCAGGTGGGTCTGGGGCACTGTGACTTCCAGCCTGGCCTTCTAAGCAGCAGGCGGAGGCAGAGGCATGGGGGAGGAGGCACGTGATCTGGCCCGTTGGAACTGCTGGGCAGCCACCCACCCATCTGCATGCTCTGTCCCACTGTCTGTCTTTGCTTGCCGGTTGCCACCACAACTGGGATGGGGCAGGCAGCACAGCGGCCGCCCAGTGCATCTGGCAGGCTGGATTGTGTGCCTGCCCACCTTTGCCTCTACCTTTGCCTGATGCTGGTGCTGCCACCATGAGGTGAGGGGAGGCAGGTGGCAGGGTTGAGGTGGAGCCATCCAACTTCATATTCTAACTCCGCTGCACATGCGAGACAAGTCTTCTGGCCATCGCCCCACTCACAAAGGCCCCGGTGAACAGGAAAGGCGCTGGGACTCTGCAGCCTGCACAGCGCAGGTGGTCCAAGCCTGGTGACTGCTGGCTGATGCTCCAGGCAGCAGGTGGAGGCACGCGATCTGACCTGCCAGATGTGCCGAACGGCCACGTGGCCTGCCAGATGCACTGGGCTGCTGTGCAGCCACCTGCTCTGTCCCAGCTGCGGCGGTTGCGGGCAAGCACAAATGGTGGGGTTGGAGTGAGGTAGCACAGCTGGTTATCATCACCACCATGCTCACCATCGTGGGGCATGGACCTACCTGCATGTGAGGGCTGCAGATTCTCAGCTGCCTCTTGGGGATAGGAGCTCCCGACCTTTCCCATTTGCTGGAGCCTTCGCAAGTGGGGTGGGTGGCAGGCTTGCTGGAGGATGAAGTTTGATAGGGGCCAAGCGTGCAGGGGCTGAGACATGGTGATGATGGCGACCAACTGGGCTGCTTCACTGCAACCCCTGTCTGTCCTTGTTCCTCCGGTGGATCAGGCCCCAGCACCCACCTTGGTCCTGCCCCCTTCTGCCAGAGACACCTCTATCCCCCCAGCCCTGCCTGACTCCAATGCAAGCAATTTCAAGCTGGCCACACCCAACCTTCCCCTCCCCCCAGGGCAACCACAATGCTGATGCAACCCTCAATGAAATTGAGTTTGACACCCCTGTACTAAATCAAACATCACATGTACATTAAAATTAGGAGATAATTTATGCAAGGTGTGTCAAATAATATTCATCTGCTAATTAAACATGCTCAGTTGCCTGTTTTGAGTTCTGGGCTTTTTTATGGATTCTTAGAACAGTATATTTTTCTTGTTTTTCAGTTTTGCCTTTCCTGTTTTTCAGTTCAGTTATCTTTCCTATTATCCCATTCAGTTAAATTTCCCTGGCTAGCCATTTCCTCTCGCAGCTGTTTTTACAGCTTGTATTCTTTCTTTTCCCACTCTGAAGACCCAGCTAATTTTTGCCTACATGTCTATCTTACATCCTGCCTTTAGACTACCATTTCCTTTCTCCTCGTTATGGCAATTCCCCACCTCCCCAATTCAATAAATTTCCACTACACAGACAATTTGACAGAAGATTCTGAAGATTCGTCATATTGGTGCATATTTATCAATCTCCCGTGTATTTCTATATACTCTGATGAATATTCACTTTTGGCTGTATTGGATAGCATAAATTGAATCTGCATCTTCTCAAGGGATGTTTTTAACTATTGATCCCAGTGTTTTGGTGCAAAGTGAAAGACAGCATAGGAAACATTGGATACAAACACAGCACATAATACCTATCATAACAAAAATACTAGTCCTACAAATATGTGTTTTAGGCATCCAAAATTGGAAAGCCAATTAGTTAACCAACTCCAATTGCCCCACATATTTTCATACTTTTCTTCAGGAGTTTTAGCCACTTTCCTGTGCAATTTCCTTGTGCAATATCCATTACTGCTTCATGATTATCATCTATCTGTAAGCAATGTTGGTGTAATTAAATTTTCCACATAGTCCTCCTTCACAAACTAATGTGTAATCTTAGAACGATTCTATTTTGGATCACAGCTTCTCTGATTTGTCCTACCTCAGTAGCCAGTAGCCATCTTCAAAAAAGGGAAAAAAACAGACCCAGGAAACTACAGACCAATGAGCCTAACATCAATATCCAGGAAGGTACTGAAAAAGATAATAAAAAAACAGATCTGCCAACATCTAGAAACAAGTAAATAATACCTACCGGTAGCAGTCAGCACGGGTTTGTTAAAAACAGATCATGCCGAACCAATCTTACTTCATTCTTCAACCTAGTCACTAAATTAGAAGACCAGCAAAATACTGTGGATGAGGGAATAGAAGGGGAACTTACCAAATTTGCAGATGATACTAAACTGGCAGGAATAGCTAATACCCTAGAAGATAGGCTCAAGATCCAGATGGATCTTGACAAACTTGAACACTGGGCCCTATCTAACAAAATGAAATTCAATGTAGAGAAAAATAAAGTCTTACGCTTAGGCAAGAAAAACAAAAAGTACACATATAGACTGGGTGAAACCAAACTTAATAGCAGTAACTGTGAGAGGGATCTTGGAGCTTTAGTGGACAACCAGTTAAATATGAGCCAGCAGTCTGCGGCAGCAGTCAAAAAAAGCCAACGCAATACTAAGTAACATTAACAGAGGGATACAAGCAAGATCAAGTGAGGTACTAATACCACTCTATAAAGCCTTAGTAAAACCACACTTAGAATACTGCATCCAGTTCTGATGTTGGGACTCTAGAAAAAGTGCAGAGAAGAGCAACCAGGACGACTAGGGGACTGGAGACCAAAACATATGAAGAACAATTACAGGAACTGGGCATTGCTAGTCTAGTGAAGAGAAGGACATGATAGCAGTGTTCCAATATTTAAGGGGCTGCCACAGAGAGGAAGTGGTCAAGCTATTTTCTAAAGCATCTGTAGGCCAGACAAGGAATAATGGATGGAAAATGATCAAGGAGAAATTCAACCTAGCAATAAGGATAAATTTTCTGACAGTGAGAACAATCAACCAATGGAACAGCTTGCCTTTGGAAGTTGTGAAAGCTTTATCACTTGAGATTTTCAAGAAGAGATTGGACTGCCATTTGTCAGAAATGATGTAGGATCTCCTGCTTCGGTGGAGGGTTGGACTAGATGACCTACAAGGTCCCTTCCAACTCTTAATCTAATAAATCTAATTTGTGCTGTACTCTTTTATTCATTTTATTTATATTCTATTTGTGTTTATATATCTTCTGTAAACCCTTAGTAAAATAAAGTAAGGAAGAAATCAGAAAAAAATAGTGGCTCAGAAAGTTCATTGCCTTGTTAAATTAAACACTAATTACTAGAGTATAGAAAATAAATAATTTGAATTGTTGATGCAGAAAGGCAAAATAATTTAATAGTTATAGTTGAGAGGTGGTAAGGTGAAAGGCAAGATTGGAATATAGCAGTTAAATGATATGATGTATTTGAAGGGAGTAGAAGTAACAGAAGAGGGGGGCAAGTTCTGTATATGTAAAAGGAAGCCACTCCTGTTCACTGAAATTAGAGAGAGCATTAGAGAAAATAATAGCAATAGCACTTAGCTTTATATACCACTCCACAGTGCTTTACAGCACTCTCTGGGCAATTTACAACGTCAGCATATTGTCTCAACAATCTGGGTTCCTATTTACTGACCTCAGAAGGATGGAAGGCTAAGTTAGGGCAGAGTTAGCCTGCAATACTGCATTTTAACCACTGCACTACCCCCAAAATAAGTGGAGGAATGAATAAGACCAATACTGTGTTTGCACTACACCTACTACTGTCTACCCAACTAAGAAAGAAAATATGGATGAAAAATGTAAATCTTTCAAAGCGCCGTAAGAAAGACATGATAATGGAGTTTAATTAAACTCATTGATTGGAAGACATACACTGCCAAGCCTGGTCCACTGAGGAAATTTCTGATGTTTTGCTGGCAATGTTCTCCTTCAGAGAATGGAGAAAAGACACAAGAAAATCCGCTATCCTTGATTTAATCATCTTTCTTCTTTCCAACTCCCCATTGAACGGATTATGCCTAAAAGCAGTTATTTAAGAAAAAGTTCTAAAAATTATAACTAAGCACAAGTGAGTATTAGTTAGCTATAGCTGTGGGAAAAATCAGTTTTAAAGTGTGTCTGTAGTAGTATAATTCCAGTTCATTAGGCTTTACAAATCTGGACATTGATCTAATGGTCCCTGGATTATTTTTATTTTTAGCCCTTTTGATATGGATTAGGGAGTCTTTTTCTGTGCATTCTATACTTGTTGACTATGGTTAGGTAACAAGGAAAGACTATTGTCAGCTCTTTTTTTACCTGCAAAGCATTTCCTTTAACTCCTATAGTCTGTTGGCCTTCTGTTGCCCTACTGGCCACCCTCTAGATATGTGGACTTTAAGTCCCAGAATTCGTCAGCCATTAGAAATTGATTGAATCCTTTTAACTGATTAAATAGAAAATAAATTACCAAAATTTTCATATGATCAACAGTCATTGGCCTCATTCAAGATGGTATATAGATAGGAGGTTGAACAAGTGGCCCTGTGGTGCAGCCATAATAATCTGGAGCTGAACACGCATAAAACTATGGAAATAAGAGTGGATTTTAGGAGGAGCAATTTATCACCTCTTACTATATTTGACAGCACAGTATAAGCAGTAGAGTCCTTCAGGTTTTGGGGTTCTATAATCTCCTAGGACATGAAATGGACATTTAGTATTAGAACCGTCATTAAAAAGGCACAACAAAGAATGTTCTTCCTGCATTAACTCAAGAAGTCCAGAGTGCCCCAAGAGCTCTTGATCATTTTACAGAGGAATTATTGAATCTGTCATTGTACTTCTATAAATGTGTGGTTTGATACAACAACCAAACAGGTCAAGTACAGACTCCAATGGATAGTAAAGATTGCATGCCAAAACAACTAGACACACGGATAGTTTTTTCACCCTTGACATCACTCTGCCGAACAGCTAATTCTTACAGTGCTGTCTAATGTCTATGTATATTTACCCATGTAGTGTGGTTGAAGTATTATTGGTTATCTTCTTATCTTCTTTACAGCCACTTTATTGGTTTGATGATGATGGTGATGATGATTATGCTGTTGCTTTACATGTACACTGAGTGCTTCTGTACTGGAGACAAATACCTTGTGTGTCAAATCACACTTGGTCAAATAAAGTTCAATTCAATTCAATTCAATACGGAATCTTCATTGTAATTGGGCTACTGCCCACTTTTCTGTCAATGCAGATTGATTTAGACCAGATCTAGTGAGTGCAAAAAGTTAAAAATCCCCACCCCCAATTTCTGATTATCATTTTGCATGAATGGAATTACATTCAGTTGATTTCTGATTTTAGGCTGAAAAGAAATTACTAGATGGAATTCATGGACAGTTACAGTTTGGCATACAGTCATCAGTCTACATCCTTGGACTCCTTCCATCATCTTCCTTGCTTGATGTTATTTTTAAAAAGTGAATGTAAAATCCTATTTTAAACAATTACATTTTGATTTATTTTCCTGTAGGAATAAAATTAATAAGCTACCAGTAGTACAGGTTGGGACTGCAGGTGTTAATGTAATGCTTTCAATAACCCTAGAGGGAAAATATAAAAGTTTTTTCTGAGAAGAAAAGGAAAAAACATCTTTTGAAATATTTCGTATGTCGATGAATCCTGAGCCTATCTCTGTGTGTTTATGGATCCTATGGCTTATTATGATGATTAACTAAACTTGTTGATAATAAAAATCTATGACCTCCCACAGGAGTTTCCTGAAAGTGTGCCCTTTAACCTCTGGGTGCGTTTTGGATACAGTTGTTCCTTTTCATAGTTGGCATGGCAACCAAGAGGCACTTACTGACAGATCAATGCACGGCCACATCAACATAACATTTTCAACCGCGTTCCCAGGAGGAGATTTCCTCCTAAATATGTCGTTCTGATTCAGATAACTAAATCAAGCTAAGCAGTACAATGATAATGGATCACTTGCCTCATTAGCCGATTCCTGCTGTTCTCGCCTGCCAGGGAGCCCCTCTTTTAAAGCCTGGGCTTGGAGGCGAGGGACAAGCCTTCCATTATTTACTATTTTAGTGTGTTATTTTATGATGTCCTTCCCATTCATCGGGCTAAATTGGTGCTCCAAAGACAGAAAAGCTGAGAGATTGAGAGAGAGGGAAATGCAATATCATCCCAGAGAAAATTTACTAACCGTAAATTGAGTTTAATGAATTTGCACAAATAATCAATAAAGATTTGATTATGTTACAAGCACAAATCAATTAAAATGAGCATAAAATGTCTTCACCATTAACGCCTTAATCTTTCCCAGCCCTGCCCTTTTCAGTTTCTCAAAATGCTCACTATCATAAAATAACACTTGATGTGTCTCCAGTAGGCTTGTGCTCTTCCCATGTTTAATTAAGATGACTTATTTCCAAATATATCTGCACTCTAAATAATGACTTACATATATCAATTAAAGGATCCCCTTAACAAACATTTGGATGTAACCAAATATTTATGAATTCATTTATGTTTATACCTTGTTTTTCCTCCAGGAGATTATGGCAACATACCTAGTCTGCATCAAACTGAATTCCATCCTCTCAACACTACTTTGAGATAAAGATGAAAGATGATGACTGATTCAAATTCAGTAAGGCATTACTAATAGGGGCATTGTGCTATGACTGAGGAGACCCAGGTTCAAATATTCACCAAATATTCACCTTGGGCTTCATTAAGTAGTTTTGGCTTGGATGGGAAAGGTGGAAGTGGAGAAGAGGTGACCAGTAATTCATATCCTGCATAGCATGAGTCCTAGCCCTGGAAGATATGTAGACGAGGATGGTATAGAGGTTATACTAGAAGAGCTTTCATGACAGAAATTACACCCAAGTAGTTTCTGCATAATAGATAACCTTGCAAAATGCAGACTTCCGGGAGGATTCATGCAGATAGATTGTATTAATTCAGAAAGTAATCCTACTGTCTTCCTTTCCTATACCTTGTATTTAAATGAGGAGTGGATATGTACTCTGAAAGTCATATGCGATTCTTAGCTACATTCAGTATACCATTTAGTCCAATTTTAGAAGCCTTTTTCAAGCATTTAGTTCAGCCCCCCCACTGGCAAGAGTGGCCTATTCTTCAGCTAATATCTCCCTTATCAAAGAAGAAGAGGAATGGAGAGGAACTCAAAAGAGGGGGGGGGGGGAAAGAGGATATCACTAAAAAAAAGTGATGATAGTAGAAAAAGCCAGAGTAACTCTGCAAATATGGCTCTCTTTTTTTCCACTTTTTGCCCTCTCATTGCCAATTTGTGCCTTCTGAAATTGATATAACTTGAAACAGATATGGACACATGGAGGTTTAGACTGCTATCGCATTTAAAATGTATAATCATACAGACAAAAAATGGTCACAGACATGACCGAAGAATAAATAATCTCATATTTAATTTCAATGAAACAGAAATGAAATTAAATCAGATTTAGTTTTTATTCTGGCTTCAATGAATGGACTTGATTACATCAACAATGGTTTTTAGAAGACCATTGGGAAAACCTAATGCTAGAAGGAAAAGCAAAAAACTTTAAGCTGCCTTAGTTATAAGTTGGGGATGAAAGCAACATCAAGACGTTGTGACAGAATAAAGAGGTGGCTGGCCATGTTTCTGTTGAAGTTAGTACAAGTACGAAAACTTGCTAGGGTATAAGCCATTATTATTCTATCTGTTTTTCAACTGGAGGTAAAATATGTAATATCGGTTTTGAGTAAATATGTGATTGATATTCAGAACAGCAATTTTATCTTCATCTAATCTTCCAAAACTAATTCCTTAAATTGTAAAAATTGATAGCTATATGGCTTAAGAGACACATGGTTTAAAATCTTTTTTATTTTGATTGTCATCTGTTTTTTGTGATCTTTTGCCTCATATAATAAAACATTTCCTCTCTTTTGTTGAGTTATATCACATAATATATATCATTAATACTGAATTCAGTTCTTTCAGTATCACACTCTATATGAAAGAAGCCAAAGCAGGCAGAATTTATTCTATTTCTAATAAAATCTCTCTAACAATTTACATTCTTTTTATTAAAGTTAATTATAGATACATTTCCAATACATATTTTCATTAATAAATGTATATTATTTATCAATTATATATAATTCATAGAGTCAGCCAGCCAGGGCTAAAACATTAGACCAGGGAGACCATGAGTTCTAGTCAATCCTTAGGCACAAAACCAGCAGGGTGACCTTAGACCAACCATTTTCTCTCAGCCCTAGGAAGGAGGCAATGGCAAATCATTTCTGAAAAACTTTGCCCAAAAAAGTGGCAAAAGAAAACCTTTTCTGAGAATTGGACCCAATTAAAGAATATACTGCGTGTGTATGTAAATTAATTAGCTGAATAATTAATAATAAGTAAATTAATTAATTAATAAAACATATTAATAAATTAATTATAGATAGCCATATTACTATATTCCAAGCACAATCTCTGAACAGATTATATATTTGTAACTTCTTCTTTACTTCCTCTTTTATTGCTTCGGGTGTTGAAGGATATGTTTGTAACTAATACTTTAAATCTAGTAAAGTGACAGATAGCAACAGCAAACAAAAGATGCAGCGTTATGTTTACCTTGAGTTGTTTGGTAGGATAATGACAACATTGACAAGGGAACAACCTTCTGAGATTTTTCTTCCCTTAGCAAGTGCTTTAAAATGAAGTATTAACAGTACTCAAAACTGTTTCCAAGTATCACAGCATCTAGAATCAAATACTCAGGAGTACTAAAGAAAACAACTCATCATGTTGCTTCTAACTGTTGGAGAGTTTTTAAGTGACTGAATATTTTGTGATATTCGTTATACCTATTCAGTCCTTATTTATTATGTCTGCTCTGAACAACACATTTGAAACTCTCTTCACTTCTTCTCAGAATACTCCATATTGGACCACTTATCTGTATTTCATTTTCCTGTAGTTTTAATAGAAGTTTGCTATGGGTTTATAGCATGATGGCCAGTCAGAGAACTACAGGGATGAAGTATATGAAAGAAATATTTAAAGAAGGACTCTCTCTCTCTCTCTCTCTCTCCTCTCTCTCTCTCTCTCTCTCTCTCTCTTAGGAGGCCCATTTTTCACCCTCCCTGAGCCTCCACGCGCGTCCTGCACTTAACCTGCATCCACAACGGACTGTGTGGGGACT
>JANHFL010003691.1:26649-37744 GCA_032468155.1 Oxyrhabdium leporinum | reverse complement strand
GAAGCTTCTTGGATAAGAAGCAAAACATCTTCAAAGAAAAACCAGAAAGTCCAGTTGCCTCTTGAAAAAGCACCTTTGAGACAACCATGACCTGAATGACTGAGAATCTCTATAGATGACTGTTTATTGTCTTTGGGGGTTTGCCTTATTTTGTATGAAATGCTGGAAAATTGGTTAGAGATGTGAGACAGATAATATTGCTCTATTGGTTTCAATATGTGTCTCAGTCGTTTGCTTGTCTTGTGAGTACAGATACTGTATTTCCTTTCTATCCAGTTCCAAAGAAGCCGTCAAAATCCAATCTGACTTCTGAGAACTGTGAGTTGGAAAGAGCTAATGTAATACAAAATGTTCACTCTGGTGTGGTATTTATCCCACCTCTTAATAATCAGGTTCACAAATCAAGAATCTAGCTGGACACATCACTGTGCTTTGGCAGATAGTAGCTGAAGACAAAAGCACTTTTGCCCATCTTAAACAGAGTCATTGTTAATTTCAATTATTGTTAACATATGTACCCAGGACAAAGCCATGATGATGTCATATGAGGCATGTCATCCCATTACATAAAGCACCTTTACATGATGATGTCATGACACATGTAACACTACTTAATGATGATCATCCCATGCTACACTAGGATTCATTAATTTCTGATGAGACTATAATGTAACAGCAAAAATGGAAATTTAGAAAGAGAAACTAAGCTAAAAAAACAAAGTGCTGAAAGGAAAGAAGAAAAACGTCCAGGAAGCATTATTCAACAGAGTAACATTGATTCCTAGACTGTGTGTAAAACTTTTCTGTAAGTCCATTCAACGTATAAATATCAGCAATCAATTCCTTTTTAACACTGTTTCAGCTGGTTGAAACTGAGTGGGTTTTAAAAAAAAAAAATGTTTAAAGCTGCTAAGATGGTGGAGCATCCTCCAACTAATTTTCTGATTCTGTAACTCAGGGTTTCTCCAAATTGTGAAACGTACCTCCCTTTAGGATGTAGGAACAAGGTCTAGAAGCAGTGTGAATACCCTTTTAGTTGTACATTGTTACAATAAATCTACCTTTCCCCAAGTTTCATTGTATTGTTTTCCTTCTTCCTTTCTGTTCATTTTGGTGTTTGGATTTTTAGGGGAGTTGTGTACATCAAGAATACCCTAAAGGGAGGTACAATGGCAAAAAAAAAAAATAGGAACCTCCACTGCAACTAGTTTCTCAAACTCGAAATAGTTAATCATTTGGGCTTAGTTCATTGAAAAAGATAGACATGGTATGTCAGCTGTAAATGGTAATGTATATATGTCAATATCCTTGAGGGTAATTAAAGCATGATGTGCTAGCCAGTATAATGAAGGAAAACAGGTGATAACAGCAATATGTTTGCAATTAGAAAAAAAAAATCCAAAAATTAAAATAAAATAAAAGCCTTGTCAGTGGCCTGCAGTTTCCTTTCATCATCATACTTTCTGAGAACACTTAACTGGTGGAACGGCTTGTCTTCAGAAGCTCCATCACTGGAGACTTTTAAGAAGAGACTGGACAACCACTTCTCTGGAATGGTGTAGGGTTTCTTGCTTGAGCAGAGGGTTGAACTAGAAGACCTCAAAGGTCTCTTCCAAATCTGTTATTTTGTTCTGTTCTGAGATGATGCTACCCTATGCCTGTTGACTACAGTACCCAGTGTGGAGAATGAACACTGTAGTTTGTTTGTTTGTTTGTTGCAGGATCAAATTGCTGAAATCTTCCAGATGGGCCTCTTTGCAGGGTGCAGGTATTTTCTGATGTCCACACTAAAAGATCAGCACTGCCTATTGATTTCTAATAGGTACATTTGTTGAATTTCATTCTCCAAATGGTTAACACCTGATTGTATGTCTTCCCCTTGTTATTTAGATAAGTGGGTAAAGCTTTATTGGATATGTGAGAAAGGGTCCACTCTTCCTGTATTTAAGTAAATGATCCAAATGTAGGTCTTTTGTCAAGCTTTTGATAGTTTAATTTTTTTGAGGATTGACTTTAAAGTCGATTGCAATTGTATTAATACAGTTTTGTTTCATGTTTATACTTTCTTCCTGTTTTTATAGTTAGAAAGCCCTTTGAATGTTGAAATAAATAGAAAATTGGGTATAAATTCAATAATAAATAAAAATAATTATGCTGTTCTCTACTGATCCTCATTCCCAGTTCGTTGTTCTCTATAATGCTACAAGCTCCCTTTTTTGTCCTTCTACTATATCACATTATTTCAGAATACTATAAAGGATATCCAATCCTAGGTTCCAAATTCTAGGCCTGAACCAAGAGCTTTTTAGTATTCATAGTATTATCATTACTAAAGAGCTGGAGATGTTTGTTTCACATTTAAATTCTAACTTTTCTCAGTTTATACTTTTCATACCCATGTGTGAACTAAAACACAGTTATATGCCTATATTTATGCTTTTCAAAGTTTTGGGTTTCATTTTGCACTTCAAAACAAATGTACAAAAATAGATTTCTTGTAGGAAATTGATGTGCAGAAAAAATGCAAAAAGTGAGCGCAAAAACACATATTAGGATGAATGTGTTTCCTTTTTTAAAAAATATGTAGGCTAATGTTGAAACAGGATAGAACAAACTTAAGAGTGGAAAAAATGAGTAACTGAAGGAGATCAGTTCTGACAGTTTCATCCATCCCACTCGATAAGTATAATATCTGATGATGTATGGAAGCACTGACGCACTTTTTTTCCTCTTTGCTTTCTGAATACTGGCCTGATAATCCCATAAACTCACATTCTGGCAGCAGTGTTTGGAGGGGAAACTATATGGCTCACGCCCATCACGGCTTTCTTTCTGAATAGCTTCCTTGTGCTATTCTCTGGCACAATCTAACTTTCTAGATTGCCTTCTTCCAATTTATGAATATCTATGTGCTAATCATAGACACCTTCTGAGTCTTACAATATTTTGGTTCTTGAGATTTTTCTGTTTCTAGCAGCATGGTGGCACCAGCTCCACTTTTTAGCTAATAGCAGCACTACCTATTTCTGGTTGTCAATTGATAATCCTTTGTAATTGGTTTTTTTTTCTTTTTGAAAAGAAAAGGTGATAGCCTCAACTTGTTTTTGAAAGCTGGGATTATTCTGCACACAGAGAGAAATCCAGCTATGTAAGGGTATAGCATTATGTGAAATGAACCCATTTGCTAATATTGGCAAATCCATTGGTAAACTATCCAGCATAAGTGCCAATGAAATGAATGGAAGAGCAGAAATCAAGCTCGGTTCAGCTTTCTTGGGAATAATTAAAATAACTGATATTTTAGCCTCTGCTACAATCACTTTAAACCAGGTGATAAATAACCAAATTATTCACTGATCATTCTTTCTCCAGTGTATTTTCTAGGGCTGTTTTGCATTAATTGGCAAAATATTTCATTGTTCCTGTTATTTTTCCACTTAGCACATTTGTTTCATCCATCCTCAATATACCATATAATAAATGGACGCTATAGATCAAATGTACACATTTCACACAAAGAGATACTGGTTCTTGTTTCTAGGCTAAATGTTTTTCTATTTACTCTATGTAAATTAGTATTTATCCATGTTGTGTCTGTGTGTACTTTATTCTTCATAAATTCCCTGTGCTGGAAGGTGTAGAATAATGAGGATCTTTTGTTATGAAGTAATTGGCTCCAATTGGTCACCTACATGTGAAAAGATGTTAGCTGCTTAACATAGTGAATAATTAGAATTGCCAGTGGTCATTTGCATGCAATTGAAAAAAAAATCATTATAGCTTCTCTCTTCCATTGTATTCTATTAAAGCCATTGCTGTACGAAAAGGATTTTTTAGGGTATTTTGTGTCCAATAGTCGAATAACATACACTTCAAAGGGGTGGGGGGCAGAAATAGAACAGACAGCAAAAGACACAACTGCTGCTTTGTGTCTCTGTCCCTCTAATGCGTATCTTTCTTCTGCATTCCTCATAATATCTGATGGAACCTAGATATTAAAAGAGTAACATGAAACTATTGCAATAGTTGTTTCTCTGATGTCCCTCTCGTATCAATGGAAGTTTTAAAAGGGTTATCATCACACGGAGCTATGTTGTTCCCAACATCCTGTTCACCACCTAGGCTGTCCCCTCATGGTTACACTGCTACAGTGCTACATTTTAAGAACATCTCTAGCCTCTGTTTTTCTCATTGTGTGCTCATGTTGGGGCTGCATGCAATGATTGAGGATGTGAATTTATGGCAATCAGTTCTCAATTAGATAGGAGACAACAACAGCCCCTTCATAGAACATTATGACTGTTAATGTATGAAGCTCATTCAATTAATCAATATCATAGTAGCTATTTAATCATTTGTTCTAGATTTTCTAGTATTGACATCAAAGCTATTTTCTATGATCTCCAGGCTTCAGCCTCCATTCTCCAAGATTGTCCAACTGAGACATTAGTTCTACAATAGTGATCAGAAGCTTTTCACTTCTGAAAGGGTATTTTCTACAATATGATGATATTAGGTATGTCAGCTCTGGCACTGTTCTGTCATACCATGTTGTTCTAAGGATTATCAAGATAAAGTAAGTAAGTACCCTGTAGACTTGCAAAAATCCATTATCATGTATTTTCTCAGTGGATGACCCAGGCAAAAGCAGATTCATTCAATGGGACATGTTCATCATTGTCTTAGAGAGTGTTTCTAGTTATATGGCAGTTTTGGAGAACAACAGCTAATTACATAGCTTTGTAATGAGAACAATGACACATTTTGCTTCAGGATATTTTGAGCTGTTCTTGAAGCTTAGCTGGAGAGAAGGACACTGAATTATTTTAACTCTCCAGTTAAGCTTACTTTCAAAAACTGGTGCATTTAATATCTGTTTACTATTAATTTCAGCCTTTTTTCCCCATGCTGTTCGTTTGAAATATTGGAGCATTTATTATTACCACTTGTAAAGTTTTTGTTGTTCACTAGAATTATGTGTAATCATTGTAAACCATGCTGATCTTCTATAATAATAGGTTTATTCTGAAGCATGACATAATTATTATTCTTCAGGGGCGGTTTTGACCAGATTAGTTGGTATGCATACTCAGTTGACAGTGAATGATTTTTACAACTTGATTATGCTTGCCATGATATTGTTTATTTAACAGGATAGGTCAGCCACACAGCAGTTGATACATATTCTTTTGTTTAATTTCATTTTTTTTAACCTGACAATTGGAGCCTTAGCTATCTTACTTATGAAATTACATTTCTGATAGAAAGATTTTTGTCTTTGTTTTTCTCTCCCAGGAATTTGGAACTGCCTGCCTCACTGTTCTTTTAGAGCAGCAAAATTATTTATTGCATTAAATACAGATCTTGAGAAAAGAGGTGATACTGTCAGGAATGAAGGAGATGGTGGTTTGACTTTCCACAAGAAATCACTTAACCCAGAAATTCTGGACAACTATTGACCAATTTCCAACTGCCTGTTGAAAAAGTGATGGCTCTAAAGTTGTAGAGCTTTCTATATCCTCCTGGGCCTTCTGGCTTCAGTACCATAGACTATTATTTCTTTCTAAAGAGCTTCAGGGGTTGACAGTAGGTATCCTTTCTCTTCTTTTTTCCCTTGAGGGAATGAAGGATGTCTACCAGAGCTTACCTCTGCTATGATTCTGCCTCAAGTAGATTCAGTAGAATTAGACTGAAATTTAATTTACAAGACTTTTGCTCAATTAAAACCACATCATGTTATACTTTATCAGACATGGAATTAAACATGCTTGTATTAAATCCAACCAATCTGTTCAACCCTTTCCCCTAATTCTTCCCCCAAATATATCTGCTTTTGCCCAAAGATGCACTTTCAGCTTCATGGTCTGTCAAGGTCTTCCTTGGCAAATAATAGGAGAGTGACAACTGTTAAATTACAGCTTTAAGTCTGAGGCCTTTTCAAAGTGATAATAGCCCCTAATTATTAACCAACTTTCTGGCAGAAGTATGCAAACGTTTTTATCCAGAGCACCTTTGAATTGCTTTCTCTCCATTCTTACAGGATTATATCAAGCAACTCATAATCGTTACATAAATATCTTGCCTCAAACATCAGTTTTTTTTAATACAAAAATATCCCACTTTGACTACTCTATTAATTAGATTGTTAAATCAAATTGTAAGTATAATATATGTAATATTCTGGATTACCTCTGCAGGCTGGCAGTGCAATCTAAATCCTCCATTTGAAGGATAGATGTGGAAAAGTCTTCTTCTAGATTTGTCTAGAAATCAGAGTTTATGTGCCAGATGTCAAGTGTCTGTGCGAAGTATCCCTTCAGCTTTAAAATGGCTGTGATAGAGCTGAACTCAAACAATCAGAGCTACAGATATATCAGTCAATGATGCTTGACTTTGTTTCCCAGTGATTGATTTCATAAATTGAAGTCTGAAGGAATACACCAAAGCTGCACCTCATATGTGAACTGATCATTCTCTACAGGAATATGCTATTTTTTTATTGTCAGGAGAACAGTATGTCCTATACTTTTAAATGCTCCTTTTCATTTTTCTTGGTATCAAAATGCTGTGGATTAAATATAAGCTAAGTGTCAGTATTTGTGCAGCAGCATAAGGAAAAGGTAAAAACAAATCTCTAATTTCCTGGTATTTCCCAATAAATCTAATTACAAAATGCTATTCAGTGTACATTATGGAATTAGCTCTTGAGGAATGTACCTAGGAAAGGATGATCAGTTAATTGGGTCTGAATCCAATTTCCACAGATGCTATGTAGATGAAACTGATATGGACACATCTCTTTAATAGTATAAATGTGATTCAAGGTAAAACATTTATTTGGGGAACAAAATACTTACAATGAATTTTGTAGGCTGTTATGGGTCTATGATTTCAAATAGTTTCATAGCGTCAAAACAAAATATAAGGCAAAACCAAGCCAACTTGTAGTTCCTTAATTTTCTGCTTTCCTATCCTTATGGATTAATTTTTCAGAGTGCTGAATTTGGCAAGCAAGATCTCAAAGTTTCAACTCAGCTCTCTTAATTATGGATGCCATATATTACCTTAGATTTAGATGAAGGACATATGAAAGTATCTCTAATCTGGACATGAAGTTGTTGAGGCCTGTGATAGTGTTGTTTGGAGTAAATTAGGAGCTTGATGGGCAACTGGGTTCATTGCAGTTTTTGAGTTTTGGTTATGTTAGTATAACTGCTGTGGCATTTGTGAAAATCTGCTTCAGATTGTGCAGTTGTCTGTATGAATGTATGGGTACCTAGATAAATAGATACCACTTTAGTGGGAAGGCAACAGCATTCCATGCACCTTGGCATATAGTCATGCTGGCCACGTGTGTACCTGAGAAGGTAAGGACCACAGTTTATATTATGAATAAAGTATTGAGTTGGTTGTTCAACAACAGTGCTTTATCAATTGATACCCTGGAACTTCCTCCTTCACTTGGTACTACCTGATGACATTGTCATTATCTAGACACATGAAAAAAAGAATTGATCCTCAAATTTTATTTATTTATTTATTTATTTATTTTTACATTTATATACCGCCCCATTCATCAATTCCTCAAAATTTCTACCCCACCATCAACCTTAGCTTAAAACCACCTATAAAACAAATCCAGTTCCTTGACAGGGAAAGGGAAAGGTTTCCCCTGTCCAGTTGTGTCCCATTGTTGGGAGCAGTGCTCATCTCTGTTTCTTAGCCGAGGGAGCCAGCATTATCTGAAGATATTTCTGTGGTTATGGCCAGCATGACTATAGGCCAAAGGTGCATGGAATGCTGTTGCCTTCTCACTAAAGTGGTACCTATTTATCTACTTCCATGTGCATGCTTTTTATCTGTTAGATAGGAAGGAGGTGGGGCAGGTAAGAGGAGGTCACCCTGTTGCACGGTGCTCAGGTCTCGAACCCAAGCTGTCAAACTCAGTGTCTTTAACTGCTGAGCCATCACACCCCCAGTTCCTTGATAGCATCATAAAATACACAATTGTCATCTATAATGTGACACAGAAAACTTACAAATCACCATCCATAGCTATGTGCTTCCAACTTCTGTCAGAACTCACCAGCAAATCTATTATTTATAGCCAGGCTCATCCTTATAATCACATTTGTTCAGAGCCGCTTGACAAAAATGCTCAACTAGTGGAATTAAACCAGGCATTCAGGAAACTGAACTACCCACCCAATGAGATCAATAGACAAATCAATACAACCAGATCAATTCTCAGGGAAGACCAATTAAAAGACCACAAAAATAAAGAAACAGAACAACACTGATTGTTACCTCCCCACACCTTGTCCCTATTTACATCTTATATCAGCTTAACCATTCCCTGCATCTGATGGTGAGCTGTAGTTTTATAGAAAGATTATGCCTTTTAATGAAATGTGTTAGTCTGAATAGGAGCTATCAGGCTTCAGATAATTTCGATGACAAACCTCCATCAGGTCTCAACAGACTTATCTCAGATCTTTTTTTCCCCTTCTCATTTGTCTCCAATAAAAAAGAGGGAGGGAGCGAGAAAGGGAGAGAGAACAGGAAAAAAAATGACATTAAAATGCTATTTTGAACAAATATCTTTACAATAACTGATTGGAATCTCTCTGTCTGTCTCTGTCTCTCTCTCTGTCTCTCTCTCTGTCTCTCTCCTTTCAAAATAAATATTAAGATTATACAGGCTTTCCTGTGTTTGGTAAAAGGGAAAAACTATTTCCCTAAACACCGGAAAAATCCAAGCAAGAGTCACACATCACACAAACACTTGAAAGGGAACATTTTTCTAAATTTATCCAGCACATTTGATTAATTTCTGGAGTGCAATTCCCAGTCCTGGTGGGAAGACAGCTGTCGGAAAACAGCAAGAAGGAAATGGTTACTGTTTTCATAATTCAGAACATTTTCAAAGCACCTTTCCCAAAAAGAACAAGCTAGAAGGGCAGGATAGGTTTTAATCCTTCCTTGGTAACCATTTGCTGTTTGATTTTGCCTACTTAATAATAAAAATAAAACTAAAATATTACAAGCAAGCAGTTTATTCATTATGTTGCCCAGCAGGCAAAGAAATCAGCAAGAGCATAGGGGTTTTTTTGGTTGCTCCATATGTTTGTTTGCCAGCTTATACAGAAAACAGTAACACATACACAGTTTGTGAAAAATGCTGAATGCTGCAAATGCAAGAGAGACAGTGGGAGCTGAGGGGGGAAGGATGCAGAACCCAGCATGAAGGAAATAGATCTAGAAAAGCAGCAAGAAGATGCTTTAAAACAGAAGAATCTAAATAATCTGTGACATAGTTCTCAATCTCTAGAAAGGAAACAAGCAAAGGAAATTCATGGAAATGAGAAGAAAATAGGAGGTTTCCCTTCTTCATCTTTAAATAATGACCTTGGCTGTCTTTCAAATGTCTAAGGAGAATGGATGCATTGATTTGTCTTCATTGCTTATTTAGGTTTACAGTTCAGAAAAAGGAAAATTGAAAACTGATAGGCCCTAAGGTAGAGCATAAAGATTTATTCATCATTGGAGTTTTATGGGTAGAAATAATTAAAATATTATACCCTCCCACCAAAATAAAAAGGGAAGTTTAGCTGGTTTGGACAGAATGTGTAAATGTAATTGGGGAGGCTCCAGTATAGACAAAATGTTTTTTGATGCAGTATGAGATCTGAGAAATGAGCAATAGAGTTTCTCCTCCAGAGACTTGGCTCAGCAAAGGAAGGAGGAGGAAGAGATACAGTATTATCTTATTCAAAAAGACAGAATAGTTAGCTTTAACTATTTAACTAAAATTAAAGGGTGACAGAAAGGCTACTAAGCAGAGATGCCTCCAATTTCTATCAAAGTTTCCATTAAATCTAATAGAACAGTCAAAACAAATGTTGAACCTTTGGGTATTCCTATAGTAGCTTTAACAATAGAAAAATGATACAAGGATTAATGATACAAGGATTAATGTTTTGTGGGAATACCAAAGAGCAATAAAAAAAACCCTAACCCTAATTTAACTAAAACTGATTTAGTTTTATGTTGGGGAGAGACAACAATGGATTCAGTGATGGACAGGTGACATAATAACAGTGTTTCAATATTTGAGGGGCTGCCACAAAGCAGAAGGGGTCAATCTACTTTCCAAAGCACCAGAAGGCAAGACAAGAAGCAATGGATGGAAGCTAATCAAGGAGAGAAGCAACCTAGAACTAAGGAGAAATGTCCTAACAGTGAGAGCAAGTAACCAGTGGGGCTTGCCTTCAAAAGTTGTGGGTGCTCCATCAGTGGAGGCTTTAAAGAAGAGGTTGGACAGCCATTTGTTCAGAACGGTATAGAACCTTCTGTTAATGCAGGAGGTTGGACCAGAAGACCTCCAGGTTTCCTTCCAATTCTGTTATTCTGTTAAGTTTATGAGCAACTTTGAATTAACTCTAGTCACAAGTGATTGAGGACTTTGTGTTTCCTAGTTAATGATTATGTTTTAATTTATTTATTTAGACACAGCAAAAATAATTGTGAGCAGCCAAAAATTTTACTTGGTCAGTAGATGGCTGGGTTAAATGTGCTGTGGAAATAGGCTGATGTTTCTGAATGCTTTTGCAGCTCTCATGAATTGATACTGCTCTTTTGTGCCGAGAAGATATCACAGAATGGTATGGGGTCTCCTGCTCATGAAGGGGTTGGACTAGATGACCTGTAAGGTCCTTTCCCACTGTACTATTCTGCTGTTCTGCTTATTTGTTCCTCGAAAGTGAGCACTGGATTGATTGGTTTCATGATGCATTTGTTTGTTTCTGTGGCTATCCATGGTGCTTCAGGAATGTTCTCTGATGTTAATGTTCACAAATGCCTTTTCTATCCTGCTTCTTTAAAACTCAAAAGCATTGCCTTCACTTTAGTGGAGTCAGAAGAACAAATGTCATCCTATCATTGCAGGGACCAAAGATTTATTTATTTATTTATTTATTATTTTATATTTATATACCACCCCATTCCGAAGACTCGGAGCGGTTCACAGCTTTTATTAAAAAACAATATAGAATACAAGTTTAAAATTAATTTAAAAGGAATTAAATTATTAGCT
>JANHFL010003691.1:6886-24996 GCA_032468155.1 Oxyrhabdium leporinum | reverse complement strand
GGAGGGAGGGAGATATCATAGTAAAAGAGACTTTTAAAATGATTAGATTATCCCAGGTGAATGTTGGCTGTTACCAGATCGCTTTTTGTTGGCACATGTGAGTTTATCCAAAGCATGTTCATTTTCATGGATTATTTTGCCATTATGGTACATAAAAGTTTTCTGACTCAGCTAAGCCTATTGAACTTCACTGTTCAGAGGGCGGAAAGGAAGAATATTTAAGCTACAGCAATTGTAAGATTGTTGATGGTAACATATGTTTTAAGAAGCCAGAACATTTCAGAGATTTAACACTCAATCTGAAACCTATAAAGTGCTTCAAGAGATACTGAAATTTCATCTTTTTTGGGTGGGGTGTGGTGGGGTGGGGGATAGTCCAATAAAGGATTTTATATATTTCATACATCTTGCATTACAGACTTGTGATTTATGTTTATGTTCATTTATGTTGCATTTTATTTATTTAAAATAGGTTTTGATGTGCTTCAGGCATCAGAACACCTTCACAAACAAACAAACAAAATGAAAAATGCAGTGTATCAAAATAACAGCAGTAATTGTAGTTATCTAGAAATTTTTTTCTCAAATGAAACCAAAGTAACATGAATTGTAACCTTTACTGCAAAAACATAGTAAATAGACTTTACCAACTGACTAAAGTCGAAAGAGACGCATCCTCTTAAGGGAAGTGATACTACAATTTTGAGTATTTCCGTCTAGTAATCTAAACAAATGTCATCTTTACATGTCATTTTATTATATATATATAAAAAAACAACCTCTTAAAAGTTGGTAAATTTCTGATCTTTATTATTCAACTCAAGTGTCAAATATTGGAGAGCAATTTCAACCTCATCATAAAATAAAACAGTACATGAATGAATTTAGGGTAGAGCTATGTATTTTTTAATCTATTTAAATTATTTTACACAACTTTCTGAAAAACATAATTTACACCCATTTAAAAGCAACACAACTGCTGTGAAACACTGGAACTGTGCTATCTGTTAAAAAAAGATCTTGGTAGGCAAGATTTAATTTTAGAAAGGTATTTTTCATTGCTGTTTCTGAAACCAGAAAATGTTTCAGAAAATGAACTTTGTAGTTTAGAAATGACAAAGCAATGAGTATATTTAGAAGGCCCTGCATTGCAATCCATACAGTTTCAAATAGGTAGGCCATATGTTATACGGGACATTAAATATTTAAATCAATTCTCAGAAATAATTGATACAAGCCACTATGCAATTACATTGTAAGTAAAACTCCATAAATATTCTGGTTGTGTTGTGTTAGATTCAGTCTCCAAAAAGTGCTTTGGTACATGTAGGAACAAAAAGACTCATTTGCATAAAATAGCTGGATCTTTTCCTGGGATTACAGCACAATCTTATACAATATCATCATAGTGGTGTCCTTTTTTATTTCCGCACAGGTGCTAATTTGCAAACACTTTGATAATTAATGTGATGATTGACATCTGTGGCCTAACAGCAGCATGGTACACTATTCAGAAACTGCTGCTTTTCTGAAGTGCTTTCTAGAATTACCATGTAAAAACAAGCAAAAAGTAAATCCAGTCCCACCCTTTATATCTAAACATTTTCTAAAGCAAGCTATTAAATCAATCAAATTTGCATTATTCCCTATATCCCTACTTCCTGAATGCCTGGGTTTGTGATTTGTATGGGAGAGCCCAATCCAAAATATCATAAGATGTTTCACGACCAGTGAAGTGATCCAGTGCAGATGCTTGTGTGAATAAGTGCACAAGCCTATTGTACCTATTGTCAGCCCTTGAGAAGCTCACTTGGCAGATTGTTGAGAAATTCCCTAGCGTTCACCAGAGACCCTGTGTATCCATGAGGTTCCTGAGACAGATCATCCAAATGGGTCCAACCATATAGAAGATATTGATAGCTTCTCAATTGCAGTTAGATCAGGAAATGATCTAACATTCCTAATAAAGGAATGGTGGTAATACCACCCATAGCTAAATAATAATACAACTGTTCCATGGCATAAATGAGATCTAATGGCCACCTATATGTGTTAGATGAAAAATTACTTGGCACTATGAATGACTACAGTCTATCAGCACCACCTCATCTTATTCAGGTTGATCAACTAGAGTAGGGCTGTCAAACTTGTGGCCCAAAGGCTGGATGCATCACACACTGGCCATGCCCATGCCCACACCTGGTTTAGCAAAGGGGATAAAAGTCCTGATACATCATGTGATGACAATGTGGCAACATAAGTTTGATGACACCCCTGAACTAGAGGCTGCAACCATTAGCTCAACAACCATGTCCAGGATCCCAAGGAGGGAGCCAGATGGGCAGCAGAATACTCTTCCAGTTCAGAAACTGATATAGACAAGGTGTCACAAAGATCAAACCCTATTTCCTGGGCCTGTTTACCATCAGATGGTTAAATCTAGTTCATAGAAGACTCATTCATGCAGGGGCGTAAGCTAACTCGTCAGCTATGATATGGGAATGCCTATTTTAATTAATATCTATTGTTTATTTAGTCCTCCAAGAAAAAGAGCTGGAGAGAAAGATTATTTGAAAAACTTAGTGTATCTATTACAAAATTATCTATGCTTGGAAACATTTTTAAAAAACCCACCCAAAGATGTCTATGGAGATTTCCAATCATCCAAATCATGGTTATCCCAAAGGGGCTGGTCAAAAGGCAACTGAACTTTGTGGTTTTTTTTCCTTGAGAACATTTTACTTCTCATCCAAGAAACTTCTTCAGTTCTTTATCTTTGGGACCTCCCAAACATAGATTGGTTGCAGTGGCCAACCCATGCCTACTACTGCTTACCTGGTTAACGGGAAAAAGATTAATGATAAGATGAAATTCAGGTGAAAGATAGTAGGAATTTTATATTCCCAGTGATGTTTCATACATTAAGGTTAAGGGCTAACCAAGTTAATTGCTTTGTGGAAATGGGGTCTAATAGGTGAATGGTCTGTATGTAGTTAAATGGGGCTTAATTACATAACCACAAGCATTCCTTCTGCTTGGATCCTCTCCATTTTGCAAATGGCTGAAAAACAGATCTAAATGTTGAAGTTGAGTTTCACTTCAGCAAAGTGCTTTTCATGTGGAAATGACACAATTCACTTACTTGGGGAGCAGAGATGCCACAATTCTCCTCTTTGGGGACACTTCAGGTGACTCTATCTGTCTGTTCATGCACAGACGCTAAGCAATGCTGTTTTTCTAAGCAGTGGAAATCCACCTTGCTTCACAATGCAAATTCTAAGCTTTACTGAAATGTAACATCACTTTGAATCTTTGCACAGTCCTACTGAAAAGGACCTTGAGGCAATAAAAAAAAATAAGGGGAGTTTATGCTTTATTGCATTTGCTTCTACTCTAGAAATAATGGTGGTACACCTGCAGTCTAGAATAAAATAAATAGAAAATTGTATCCTCTGTCTTCTGCAGTTTTCCCCACTGAGACATTAGTATAAGTGACAATTCATATAACATGGGTCCAGAAGTATTAAAACAATCAACAGAGGATAAATGATGATTTGTTCATTGCAACATCTCATCCTGCATTTTTTTTCCTCCTTAGTGTTGAAAATTGGCCATTGACAAGCAGGAACAATTGATTTTTTTTCTTTTCTTTTCTCTCTTCACAGCTGTTTTGTAATTACATCCAAATGTAGTATGTATCCAATCAGCTGTTCAACAGAACATTCTTTCATCATTCATTACCACTGTTATTATAGGAGGACTCAGGCTCACAAACTGTAGTTAGATGTACTCAATTTCTGCTGGGTTTTGCATTGTGAAACCTCTTCGCTCAGGGACATTATAAGTCAAATGTTATAAATTGCATTAGTCTGGAACTTGGTGTACAAGCTGTGAGAAAAGATGCCAACGGGAAGGATATTCTGCTGCTTTTAAAAAAGACATTATTTAGATCTGAGCTCCAGCTATTGTTTTTATGTAAGATACAGCCTCCATGGTCATTATTTCAGACATCTCTTTTGTTAGAGGCTCTGTATTCTAAATAAGCAGCAGATTGGCTGATGGTTTAAATGCATACATTGGGAGCTCAGGCCACAAAAAACTAGATAATGTTGTATCTAATTTATTACATATCATCATCAGGTAATATTTAGTCATGTCCACTTGCTTAATGCAGGAATCCAGATTAAAGTATACCAAAAGATGGCTGGGGAACTCATTTCACGAAGAGAACTAGCACTTCCACAATAACTATTAATGATAACTATTGTTATCATTAGGAAGTTTTCCATAACTAAATTTTTTAGTTTCCACTGCCCTCATTGCTCTGATTAT
Organism: Oxyrhabdium leporinum; assembly: GCA_032468155.1. Classification (NCBI taxonomy): domain Eukaryota; kingdom Metazoa; phylum Chordata; class Lepidosauria; order Squamata; family Cyclocoridae; genus Oxyrhabdium; species Oxyrhabdium leporinum. The sequence goes on along the minus strand of JANHFL010003691.1, from coordinate 20,664 downwards.
CGTCACTTAAATTCATTCCAGTTTTGTCTGTCTCCTTCAAGTAAAGTGTATAGAATGTTTAACCATCTGAAGTATGTGCATATAATACTCTTTTAGATGTGATTCTTGTATGTCCAAGTGAGCTCATTTATAATTTTCATCTCCAGTTTTCTTACATATTTTTTTTCCTACCCTGTTTCCAAGGAAAATATTTGTTCACTTCAGAACCAACTTCTAGAGTAAATAAAACTGAGATTGGTCCAATGTCAGCACCACCAGGTAGATCAGACCAGGAATCAACTACATGGGAAAGCTAAAACTATTTTGTGAAGAGTGACTATAACAGAAATCTTGCAGGTCTGATTGGGTTGTGTCTTCTCTTGTACTTATATCCATATAAATTAGGGAGGTATCTGTCTGAGCTGCTTCCATAGACTTTCTACTTGTTTTGGACTTAAAATACATTTTTCCCCTTGTCATTTTGGGTAATAGAACCTGCCTATCTCTGTCAAAATCACCTTCCTTATTCTCTACAACCAAAGAGCTTTATGGCTACAAGAAGATGAGCTTACCTTTTCCTGTCTTTCAGTTTTTCAAATAATTGTCTCAGAAGTTACTAGTGCATACTAGCGCAGTAACTGTGCATATCTTCCTAGTAGTCATTATCCAAATATGCGATATGAACAGTGTGACCATTTATTTACATGTATCCTGGCTTTATTATTTTTGCAAATAAATCAGGATGGCAAACATATCCAACAGCCCTTCCTCTTCCTATTATCCTCACAATAATAACTCTATTAGGTAAGTTGGGTTTTAACCGTGTTAGGTTGCTCTATTCTGTGATGGTACACATATCACCACAGGGATTATAAACTCTACCCCTTATATTATTTTGTATAACATCACAATGCAAGTAAGAATGGGCAAAGGATGTTCCATGATATCACAAGAAACATTTCATCATTTGGTTTCATTATGAGGAATGACTGCAATGAATGACACTCAAATCACAATCTCTGCTAGTAACGTTCACGTACAAATGTAAAGGATGGAAGGGCTTTAAAGTGTAGTGGAAACCTCATAGTGAGTAGCCACTCCTATCTTTTACCCCAACAGTGGGTAGCACAGTATGTCCAAGACCCAGCCCTCCCAGCTGCAGGTAAGATCTATATGATCCCCAAAACTTAGGGAGGGGAGATAATTCCCTGTTTCCAGTTGCATATTCAGGTAAGTACTTTTAAGAATAATGTTATCTAAAAAATATTTCAAAACATGTATATTTTACTGATAATTATGTCATTTTTTCTTACCTTTGTTAATGAATGCTTAGTTACTGTATACACATTAAGGCATGGCTAAAAAGAACAAAAACATGAAAATAAATCAGACATGTTTATTGGCTTCCTTAATTTAGCCGTATTTTGACAATAAAAAATTGGAGATGAACAACAGCCCTTCTTCTGAGCCTCTCCGAACCATCTGGTGCTAGCTATGGTAAACAAGTTGCTCAGCCAGAGTTTATAGTGTGTGGCAATTCTTGTGCTTCTCAAGCTCTTTTGATCATCCTCTTTTAGTGATCGTAGTTCCACTCTACAGTTTCTTTTCTAGAATAGCATGGCAGTCAGCAAAGTTTTGATGTTTGAAAGTACAGAGTCTCTTTCCTAGAGATAAGAGTCTTTACATTAAGTACTCTGATGGATTCTCCACTTCACATTCTTTTTTCTCTATTTTTGTATGAATTCATATATCCTTTTCCCCATGTGTGTGTGCGTATGTGTGTGTATACTACATATATATGTGTGTGTGTGTGTGTATACTACATATATATGTGTGTGTGTGTGTGTGTGTAGCATCTGATATAGCATCTGATATAAAATGCTCAAGAATATAGTATTTATGTACTTTTATTGTCAACCTTGTTGTGTATGTGAAAGGAATGAATTAAGTCATGTATGAATCACTTCAGGGCATACTTCTAAAGGGGGTGTTTATAAAATTTGGCAACTTTAAGATGTGTGGACTTCAATTCCCAGAATTGGATGACTGGGGAATATTGGAAATTGAAGTCCATACATCTTAAAGTTGCCAAGTTTGAAGAACAATATTCTAAAACGTATCTTGGTATTTCTGTATTTTTTTACAAAAATAAAAAATAAAAAAAATCATTAATGCCCTTATACTTACCCTGTAAATATAGCATTGGAAAACAATCCCTTCATATTTTCCTGTTTTCTTTAAGTCACCATGCAGCCTTCTGACATTTGAATGAGTTAACCCATTTAAAATATGTCAGACAACTAGTAGGGAAATATGCTCCTAGCATTTTATTGTCCTTGCATCTTGACATTGATAGTGAGATGCATGCTAAATACCTTTCACCACCTGTCTGATTGAGTTCTGAGGCACTGTGCTAACTTGAAGCGCATACTTAGAACTCATATTCATACCTCTACACTTGCTACTCAGCAATGAATATGATATTCTAAGCAAATGAGAGTGCTTCAAGTAATACAGACATCGTACCAGAGGCTGTGAATGTCAAGTTTGAGAAGGTACCTGCTGAAGGTTTAATCACTGTAAATGAATAAATTAAGGAATATCACAGATGAATTAGCAGGAGGCTAATTGAAATACAGGTGGAGACTTTCAGTAATGCACTAGGAAAATGTATTAATATGTTTTAAGAACAACTTTTAGAAAATATGTTGTTTCGTCAATCTACTGGACTTTACAAAATCAATTGCCCATCTCCTGGCTAACATCGTTATTAGCTAATTACATGAAACACCTTATCAACAATACGTTGAAAGGTTATGGATGAAAATTAGCATGAGGTACAAGGATGAGTAATGGTTGAATGAGTGATTATAGGATCTGATACAAGCTTTGTTGATATCTTCTCATTAGGGAGATTATTCCTGTAGAAATGCAATTATTTCAAATATATTCCTTGATTTGAAACATGTATAAACAGTCTGCCCTTCATTAAATTTCAGAAGAAACCTATCCAAAATGCCCAAAATTAGAAGACATACAAGCAAACATAGTGGTTTAGAACATGAAATAAGTGAAATAATGAATTCAGTAAGGCACCCCAAAAGCAAAAAACAAAACAGGTAGATTAATCATAATGAGAGGTGAAGGGGAGGGGTCAAAAAGTCAAATGTTGGCCAAGAAGCCCTATAGCAATAGCAATAGCAATAGCACTTAGACTTTACAGCCCTCTCTAAGCAGTTTACAGAGACAGCATATCACCCCCAACAATCTGGGTCTTCATTTTACCAATCTCAGAAGGATGGAAGGCTGAGTCAACCTTGACTCGGTCAGGATCAAACTCCTGGCAGTGAGCTGAATTAGCCTGAAATACTGCATTCTAAGCACTGCATCACCACAGCTCTTATACTTTTATTATGGAGCTTCCATTGCACAGCTGCAGCCATCTTGCCTTTTTCTCCCCCACCCCACCCTCCAATCTGTAGGTACTCTGAACTAATACTATGAAATGCATGAGTAAAAAAATAACATGTTTGTTGCCTTGAGTTTAGTGAAGTTGCTGCAGAGAAATTCTTTGAGAAGGGCTTTCCACAGGGCATTCTCCAGTTGGAAACCCTCCTAACTTCAAAAGAGACAATACGGCTGCTTGATGCATGTTGAAAGAGAGTCTTTTTAGCCAAATTTACATGTACAAAGGACTATATGCTACCATTGGTCTTATTGACCATCAGTTGATATAAAAGAGAGGATAGGGCTCACAAGGTCTTGTAATCCAGATGATTAGATCTTATTTGCTGAATCAATACAGCAAAACATACACCTTCTGGAAACTAGCAATAAAAAGGGCCAGCACCTGCATGTCCTTGCAGAATTCCTTGATGTACCTGGTTATCCTGCACCTCACACAGAAAGTAGAGCAAATGGGCCTTTGGTCTGATCCATCAGTCTCTTCTTATGTCCACAAGTGCAATATGTAATATTGAGTGGTAAATTTGGGAATGAATTTCAGAGATAGGCAAATCTAAGTAGGATCAATGTTCCTTTTACTTTCAGAAAAAAATCTGTCCCCCACCCATTTCTTTCCCACATGCCAACACATCCTTTCCCCTTGGGCCATCCTAAACAATTAATATACCATATACCCACATAATCTTGTTCACATGTATAAAGAGAAAATCGCATTACCTTTCTTCTTCATCTTAGCACTTGAAGAGAAAACAGAGACAACACAGTTTTCTATATGCAGAAATCCCATCCTAACGACGTAAGTACAAGGGTTGAAATGGAGGAATCAGTTAACCAAGAAGAAATGGGAATGCAAGGTTAGGCACCCTTTTTATCTGCCATGCTTCCATTTAAAAGAAACTCTGACTGCTGAATAAATTACATAATAGGATATCTACAGCATTTCTCAACCTTAGAGACTTTAAGATATGTGGTCTTCAGCTCCCCAAACCCGCCAATTACACTAAAAATAAAATAAAAGATTGAAATAAGATTGAATTTGGAATGGACCATGGAGATATACCTTCTGCCTGACCATCATGCTCTTACTGCCCACAATCTCCTAACAACAACAGATTGCCAATTTAAGGGGAAAGAAAGAAAAGAGTCCCTGCAGATTTTACGCTAGTAGTCATTGCTGAGTATTTTGGGGGGAGGGCCACACTCATCTCTGTTTCAAGACCTTAGCCAGCGCTGTCCAAAGACATTTCTATGATCCTGTGGCCAGCATGACATTGGTGAGCACCATTTCTTCCTTACTGAAGTGATATCTATTTATCTACTCGCATTTGCATGATTTCAAACTGCTAAATGGAAAAGACCTAAAAAACTAGCATTCATCCCCTCATATGATGCTTGGATCTCAAACTTGGGCTGTCAGCTTTCTAGCCAACAAGCCCAGTGTCTTAACCGCTGAGCCATGGAGCTGCCCAAATTTATAGAGAGAGGGACTAGGAATATAGGGTGAATCAAAGTATCTAATCATACAACCCATAAATTGGTAATCTATTATGCATTAGATCATGAAAGTATCAGTACCATGTTATGTGGAATCATAGGCAATCTGTTTCTTCCCAAGAATATCTGCATTTACAAGAGTGCCATAAATCCATTCTTTCAAGGAAAAGCAAGCTATCTGTAAAACAATTGTTTTCATGCAAAGGATCAAGAGTCTGAGCATTCTCTCACACATTGTTAAAGGCTCTTCTCCATGCCTCCTGTATGATATAATTTATAATAGACATCCTATGCCATTTTAAACCATATATGAAAAAAATAACATTTGTGTAGCAGTCAGAGTGGTGAGTAATTCACATTCAACTTTGTTTTGTATCAGTTATTTGATATCATAATGTTAATCCATGAACATTTATATGCATGAATCAGAAGGTTAACTTCATTATATTCTGTTTGTGGGTGATTTTCCAGACTCCTTTCATGGTATACTTTGCATACCACAGATTCCCTCTGCTTTCTGTGTGGCTGCTTCAGAAAGACTCAATCAGTTTTCTCTCTGGAAACTATATTCTTTTTTAATTGTCATATAGCATATATAATATAATAGAGGGCCCCCCCAGATGTTATCAAACACTAGTTCCTGGGGAATCTGTGGCTCCCCAGACGTTATCGAAAACTAGTTCCTACAATTAGAACCAATAGACAGGGATGATGAGAAATCTGGTCCAAGCATCAGAATGACCACAAGCCTTCTATACTTGGTCTAATCTAACAGGATCAACGTTAAGCAGAGCATAAGTTACAATGGGATTAATTCAGATCATATCTTCCAAGTTTGTATTAAACAAATGTAGAAGAAAATGACACTGAACCAGTGTCTAGTTTTGACTCTGTATACTCCCTGTTTATCTAGTCATGTTTGCAGTGGAGAAGAAAGGTTGCCAGTTTGTTTTTCGTATCATTCTACAATTTTAACAACTATGTGCAGGCAGGTGCTAAATGATCTTCTCAAATGTGAAATTCTAAACGGAACAACAACTCTTGCATTTGATCAGAAGATTGCCAGTGAATGAAATTTTTGTTTAGGTCATCTTTTAGTAAAACCTTCGATATGTATGCTTGTATGTATGTCTGTATATATATATGTGCATGTATGTATGCCTATGTATACATGTATACATACATACATTCACACTACACATGCATACAAGCTGAAATGAACTTAAGAAAATTTTAAAAAAATTGGAGTGTGGGAGAAAAACTGACAGATTCTACCATTCCTAACAGATGGCCTAAGAGAAAAGTGTTCAGCACACCACATGCTCAAAAAGCCTCCCCACCCCAGTCTTTTCTGTTTGTCCTAACATGCAAAGCCTGGGATGGAGATCCAAATGAAGAAATACAATTCATATTTGTTAAATCATTCTTTGATTTTCTGAATTATACATTGCACTGTCTTGGGTAGGATAACAATAACCATTGTAGAAAAATATTCCTCCTTTTTGGTCTCCAAGTGCACATAAATATTGAAAGTCAGGATGACTGAAAGTTTTTGAAAATATTATATATGAGTTTTTCCTCTTCTAGATTTCATTTGATTTGATTGAACACTTTCTCAGAAAGTGGTAAGAAGTTCTAGCTATTCTATTTTAATAAATTTGATAACCACAAAATAAAGTTTTACAATTTTGCCTTAATTACTAGAGATCAGCATTCATAAATTACAAATGCTGGCATGTATTGCATGAACAGATGGTAAGCAACTTGGTGTCCTATGGAAAAAAAATCTTCCTCTTCATTTTTAATTTTTTGCCAGAAAAAAATATGTTACCTTACTTTAAATTTAGCAAGTGAATTAGCAAAAATATACACCAGGACACAATATTTTTCTTAATTGCAGCTCTCCAGTGGAACAAAACATGCTAATTAACTTCATGGTTGCATGAATATGATAATGTTCACTTTTATTCATCACTGGCTTTAAAGGTTGATATTGCTGGGAAATTTAAAAGGGAAAACTTTCTTAAAATCAGGGATTTTGTTATGCAACCAAAGGGCAAGAATGCTATAATTTTCCCAAAAAACACAGCGGAACATTCTCAGTAACCTATACTGATGCCTGTACATTAAAATGTTATTGAAAGCAACCAATTAAACCCACCAACAGAATGAGTATTCTCACAGTCACATATTTTTTGTGATAGAAATATTTTCTAGATTATTTTTTTTTAAAAAGAAATAATTATGAGATGTGTATACCACAAGGATGTTACAAAAGGATTTTTCTTTAAAATTAAAAGAAATATATCATTTATTTTAAACATCCTGTCTCTCCAATTTCTGGGACAAATATTGTAGCCACTATCCTATAATATGTCTAAACTGATCCAAGATGTACTGTGGGTGAGGAAATCTGCATGGAGAGTATATATGCATATGCATTTGTATATATACATTCACCGATTGGTAAATTATTCACACCTTTATCAACTTGATAAGGGACAGCAACCTCATCAAGATAGAATGTCTTCCTTCCCTTTGCGGCAAGTTGACTCAGCAAAAATCAGGTGAGTTTTGACTAGAAGATAAATAATTTTTGTAAAGATAAAGACTTAAGTATAGCTTCAGCGCAATTAGGTTCAAAATGCTTTAAGGTTATTGTTGCTGTTATTTAAATGGGAATGTTTTACAATGAGAAGAGACAGGATAAGTTGCTCAGCAACACTGCCAAAAATACTAACAGACAACAAAGGAAAAACTCAACTTCTATTTTGGCTCAGTATTCTACCCCCAAAACAGCATGTGATCTATCAAGAAAGTGTGAAGAGAAGAAATAGAACTATATTTATTTTGAATCTGTTTAAATCTTCAGTATCAGATGAATTGAATTCTAGAGAACGGAAGAAATTAATTGAGGGTTTGGTCAAACCTGTATGAATTATCCACAAGAAAGCCTTCAAAACTGATGAAATGCTACATGGCTTGAAGAGCAAACTCTTATGTCTCTTTATAAACTGCAGATCAATCAGTTTGGGAAAATTTTAGAGCAGATTATAAATCTTAAGAAGGATTGTCTCCTCCCCTGAAGTACAAGCAGCTCCCATCTTCTTACAGGCATAAAAACAAATTAAAGCTCTTATTTCCATGTGGTTTTGGATTCAACTGATTGACTGTATGTACTTATCCTGGGTTTTATTTGAGGTTTTGCTATTGCCTTTGACAGTTATATTTGTTTTTATTTGTGGCATTTTGATATCAGTATCCTGACTGGTTGTTCTGTCCTATAGTCAATAGGAAGCCAGATTTGCTTAATGACCACATGATTTATTTAACAGCTGAAGTGATTTGCTTACAAACCACGTCAAGCAAATCACGCCTTGCTTAGCAATGGAAATTCTGGTCTAACTGAAGTCAAGGACTCCCTATAGTGCTTCTCTTTAGGGCTCTGCCCATCATGTCTGTGCACTTCCATCACTATTCTGTCATATCCAAACCATAACCACATTGGCACCATGAATGGAGTTAAGTCAGAAGCAATACTTTGGTTATTTAGGATTTCTCCTAAAGGGGTGCAAGGTTCTTCTACTGTTCCATGTTTTGCCATTTCATTATTGTGATAAGTAAGGTTCATAGAGTTAAAGGATATGTTGCCAGCTGAACAACCTAGCAAACAATATTGTGCAATTTGGATAGATTACAAACACATCTTGCTGTATCCAGACAATAGTACTATAGGACAATTTATAGGGCAATAGTAACAGAATGAAGGCAGCAAGACTAACAAGGAACAAGAGATGAGGTCAAGTGCCTCCATCAGTTTGAAATAGCCACCAAACATTAATCTGATCTCATACTTTGTCTGTCATCTGAACTTACCTCCAACATATTTTTAAATCACCAGGACCAGGTGGATTGCACTGCAAGGTTTTAAAGGAACTGGCAGACGTGATCTCAGAACCACTGAACTATATCTTTCAAAGATCCTAGACCACCAGGGAACTGCCAAAGGACTGGAAAAGAGCTGATGTAGTTCCCATCTTCAAAAAATTGGGAAAAATAGGAAACTACAGACCTATCAGCCCAACCTCAATACCTCGGAAGAGTCTGGAAAAGATAATCAAGCAATGAATCAGTGAACACCTAGACACAAAGTAATAACCAAAAGCCAACATGGGTTTGTCAAAAACAGATCATTCCAGACAAATCTTATTGCATTCTTCGACAAAGTGACAAAATTAGTGGACCAGAAGAATTCTGTGGATATAATTTAGTTGGACTTCAGTAAGGCATTTGATAAAATAGACCACAACCTACTACTTGATAATATAGAAAAATGTGGATCTGTAACTGGCTGATCGACCACACTCAACAAGTAGTCCTCAATGGAACTGCATCTACGTGGAAGGAAGTATACAGTGGGGTATCCCAAAGCTCTGTTTTAGGCCCAGTGCTCTTCAACATCTTCATCAATGATTTCGATGAGGGTATAGATATATCAGGGGTTGCCACAAAGAAGAGGGAGTCAAGTTATTCTCCAAAACACCTGAGGGCAGGACAAGAAGCAATGGAGGGAAATTAATCAAGGAGAGAAGCAACGTAGAAGTAAGAAGAAATTTCCCGATAGTTAGAACAATTAATGAGTGGAACAACTTGCCTTCAGAAGTTGTGAATACATCAACACTGGAAGTTTTTAAGAAGAGATTGGACCATTTGTCTGAACCCTGTATAGGGTTTTCTGCCTGAGCAGGAGGTTGGACTAGAAGACCTCCAAGGTCCTTTCCAACTCTGTTATTCTGTTCTGTTCTTTTCTGTTCTGTTTTAAATGAGTGGCAAAAGTATTTGGCTGCCCTTAGATACTGTCTGTTTAAGGGAGAAAACACTCATTCAACAACAGTATAACTCTTGTAAGTACAACTTAGTTTTGCTTCACTTATGAGCTGGGAACAAAATGAAAGCAGAATGATTGGAATATGGGAGAAACATATAGGTCAGATTTCTACTGTGGTTAAGTGCAAGTGGAAAAGTTCATTTCAAGGTTTTGGCAACAATAGGAAAGTGGTTTGCCACGGACTTCTTCCAGATCATTTTTGGCAGAATCTAAAGTCTTGAATTTCAATCTTACTCATACCTGCAGTTTATTTAATTTATGAACCAATTAAATTTGCATTCTTCACCAATGATGGCATTTATGGTACACGTTAATAATAGAACCATAAAATTAATTTTAAAACATTTATACCCTTCCATTATAAAAGAGAGAACAAATGCACACATACCTGTGCTTTATTATAACACTGTATTACATATTCATTTATTTTGTTTTTTTCCCATAAATAATTCCCAATCTATATACTGTATGTGATTATATAGAGCATAAAATATAAAGGAATCAATAGAATAGAAGCACACAATTTTAGAATGTAAAGATTGGAGACTGTTTGGAAGGGTTTGTAATGTAATCTAATTATTTGCCCAGTGTAAGAAATCTACTACTATACCATTCTCTCTAGATGGCCATCCAGTCTCTGTTTAAACATCTCCAGTAAAAGAGGCAAAATTTTCCATTATTGCTTATAGTGTATTTTTCCTCGAATCCCATATGCTTTCTTGTAATTCAAACGTAATATTTCTTGCTCTTTTTCTTGAATAACACTGACTATTCCATCTTACACATAATAGCCTTTCATATACTTGAAAAGCAACTATCCTGTCTCCTTATAGTCCTTTCTTCTTCAAACTTAATATACCCAGTGCCTCCAACCATTCTTATAAGTTTTTCCTTTCAGCCCTCTGATCATTTTGGTTGCTCTCCTCTGATCACATTCCACTTTGCCAATGTCCTTCCTGAAATGCAGTGTCTTAAAGTGGATAGCAATAGCAATAGCACTTAGACTTATATACCACTTCACAGTTCTTTACAGTCCTCTCTAAGCTGTTTACAGAGTCAGCATATTGCCCCCCAACAATCTGGGTCCTCATTGTACTGACCTCGGAAAGATGGAAGGCTGACTCAACCTTGAGCTGATCAGAATTGAACTGCCACACTGCTGGCATGCTGGCAGTCAGCAGAAGTATCCTGCGGTACCGCACTCTATCTAACCACTGCACCACCATGGCTCTGTATTGGGTATGGATCTGACTCACATCAATTAACAACTGGATCACAACCATAATCTGCTGAATATAAGTCAATCAATACTATCTTCCTTGCATCATGTGTCTTTTAGAGAACCTTGTCCCATATTGCTGAAAGCCTGCTGGATTAGCAATAAAGCTTCAAAGAACTGTAGCAGTCAATAAATAACCAATTCAGTTTCCTAAGATGAAACGTTTTATGCGTATAAGCCAGTCTAGCTTTCTGAGTCAGGTGCAACTTCTCGACCAAATTCAAGGGCTTTCTTCACATATAACCAGGTGGCTGAGTTCTATAAGGTTATTTACAGATGCAGCTGTGAACATAGTCTGGTTGTTTCAGGACAATTAAGTTGGTTCTGAACTACCATTGATGCAAATAGCCAAAACATGATGGATCATCTAGATTTTTATTTTGTGCACTCTGCATTGTGGTGAAGTTTTTCTCTCTCTGCTCCTGATTTTTTGCCACAATATATACTTGTCCTCCTGTAATGTCTGCCTTTTTTGTAATTCAGCTATTATTAACTCCAACCCAGTGTCACCTAGTCAGATATTAGTCAACGTTTGAAATTCTCTTACTTGGTATTTAAGGTAGAACTTCAAAAATACTTTTCTGAAGAAATTAGAAGGCCAGCTTAGAGCTTTAGCAACACAATCAGCAGACTGGTCAATTGTTGTCTAAGAGGTCCTTGATAGAGAAATAGGGAACAAAGCTAAAAAATATTTCACAGTTTCAAATCAAAACATCAATTCCATAAGAGGGACATCCCAATGGCATTCTGGTGATAAATATAAGTTCTCAATTAATTTCTAATACATGTAACATTAATACCTACCTTTTGTGTCATCTACCATGCCATACCCTTCAAATCTTTCACTCCAGAATAAGTATTTTGCCTTATCATTTCTAAAAGATTTGAGCCCAATACTAGATTCTTTTTACAGCCCATGTGTGTCTAATATTATCTAGTTGTTATACATCCGCAGGACAAGTGTAAAGCTATATTCTAAAATAATTTTCCCATTCTGCACATTGTCAAAAAGAACATTGGAAAGTTGAGAAGCACATGATTATTATGTTGATGGAAGTAAATATCCAGCAGCATTCTCTGTTCCAATTGACATTCTATTTAACGTTTCCTTTCAATTGATATTCATTGAGACAACTATCTACCAATCACCTTTCTTTTTTATTTATACTTTGCTCATCACCATAGCATCTGAGTGTCTTACATAAATCAGCAAATGCATAATCATTTGGTGGATATTTATGCAAATGCATTATTCATTTTCCACATCCCTTCAATCTAGCAGTTTATAGGAACACTAAAAAAGGTAATCTTTCTCATTAATTCTATGTGCTTTGCTACGGCACCCATTAATTATAACAACTGGCTTTTTTGTGCTTTATTTTTAACTTTTGCTTTTCTTGATGATAACCAAATTTCGGCTGTAAAAGTTAATAGGCACTATAACAGTGTTATGACGATCTCAGCAAGGAAGCCATCTCATAAATGTAGTGAGCATTCCATAATAAATTAAGACAATAATGTATAAATATTTTAATTCATTTAATATTCTCATATTTATTAAAGTGCCAAAACTACAAGATTTGGAATGCAAACAATATACTCCCTGCTGCCAGAAACATGTGCAGCTCAGAGGAAGTGCTCATTGTATCATCAACAGAGGGAACGTGTGGAAAGACTGCCAGAAGGAGACGAGAAAAAGGAAGACAAAGCCTGAAGTAAGAGCACACCTGCAAAACATAATGTCTGGATTCCCACCACATGCCAAGCCATAGTTTATTTTAAAATGGTTGATTGGACAAAAAGCAATTTGTTAAGTTTACACTATATGCTAAGCTACAGACTAGATTTTGTAAGCTAGGTTCAGAGAAGACGCAATGCCAAAACAGAAGAAATCACATTATGCTTTAGTTCTTCTTCTCTCTACCTCAGGGTTTCTTAACTTAATGTCATCTAGGTATGTGGGATTCAACATATGGTGGGGTTACTACAGAAACTGGAAACCAAAACATCTACTATAGTCAAAAATTATTTAAAGAATGTGTTTGTGTGTGTGTGTGTGTGCAGGTGCACACACACACACACACACACACACATATTTGTGTGGTGGTATACAATATGTATGTATGTATGTATGTATGTATGTATGTATGTATGCATGTATCCATACATACATATATAATATTTCTGGGGAGCTGGATTTGAATTAGCCTAAAGTTGACCATTTACTCAATATTTGATCAGTAGGAAACTGGATAGCATCATATCCCCCTCCCAATTCCAGTTTAGCCTATTCTAGTTGGGATAGTACCCATCCCCAATTCATGCTCCCAAAGTAGCATGTCAGCAAGAAAGAAACAAGATGCTTTAATAGTGAAAAATAAAATATAGTGAAAATCTGATTAATTGCCTTGAGGGTGGACTGCAATTTGAAAATAACAAGAATAACACTGTTTGCATACTGTGATCCTGTTTGGGTTGACTGTGACTATATCTCACTTATACACTGTATAAAAGAATGGTATCAATGCCAGCTGGGAGTACTGTATGATAAAGTGAAGTCAGCTTTGACTCTACTGTGTGTATTCCTTTTATACTTTATATATATATATGTTTTGTTGTGAGGAAACCTGGTTACCCAAATATGGGAGGAAGCTAATCCACTTCCTTTTTGCC
>JANHFL010003688.1:92702-104253 GCA_032468155.1 Oxyrhabdium leporinum | reverse complement strand
TCAAACCTAATACCCTCCTTTTTAAAAACTGACTATTTAGAATCATCCCTAAGCGTCATTGGTTGATGTTCTGAGATGTTTGCTTCTCAAAACTGTAGTAGCATTACTGAGTTAAAGTCATGTTTGTTTGTTTTTTTTAAAAAAGGCTTCCAATCCCTTGGCACCAATAGGATCGTCACTTGGAATTTAAATAACACATTTGAAAAAGGAATTTTTGATGAGACCGAGGGGGAGAGAGAAAAATACCCACTACAGACCAGAGCCTATAATCTTTAGATTAGTCAGGCATTTCTTTGCTTTTGCTTTGATGACCCAAACAGAGGATTAAATGCACTGATGCAATTACTTTCCTGTCTCATTTGTTTTTCATCTCTTCTTGAGTAGATTTGCAATTTCTTTTTAGCATCATTTTCGGTAAAATGAAGTTGGCTTTATTTTTCTGGTCATTGCCCAGGGAGAGTTGATGCTTCTGAGTTTCATTTCCTCAGAAAAGTTTAATGTCTTTCTCCATTAATGAGGCTTATACCTGCATTGATTTACTAAAAAAGGTTTACTGACGAATGTTATATGCCTACAGATGCATTTGCTTTATATTAATAACTATCCCTTTTTACACGACTGTAAGAATATATAGGTCAATAGTAATGTACTGATATGTTCTCAGTAATTTATTCTGCAAATTAGTGGATTTTCATGCTCTTAGCCAATTGTAAATTATTAAAGATAAAGACTTTCTATTTATTTCTTATGTTTCATTGATTACATAGCTATATAGTTGATAGATATTTCCATAAGTCAGATGGCATAATGTAAAATATAATCCGTTTTCCACAAATTATATGCCATCTGTTGAGAACATGAAAGAGTAGGCATGTCAATTGCTTTTAAAAATGCCATTCAGTTGTCTGTAAATGCTTACTAACTATAGCCTGTCAAAATATCAACAATTTCAGGACCTCTCAGGACCTCAGCAATGTTTCAACACTGGAACCTTTTAAGAAGAACCATTTGCCTGAAATGGTATAGAGTTTCCTACTTGAGCAGGGGGTTGGACTAGAAGACCTCCAAGATCCCTTTCAACTCTGTTATTGTGTTCTGTTCTGTTCTCTTATTACTTATACATTTTTATTTACTTATTTATTTGCTTCAGAGTGTTATTTCATCCAGGAAAGCTTTTGTATTTCCACATTTTTGTCTTAATTTTCCCAATTTATGATAGAGTTAAAGGATCCTTGTTGATACATAGAAATAATATTAGAGTTTTGCTCATGCAAGAATAATTCCATTTCAGTAAATTGCTTATTCTCTATATAGGCCAAATTCTTATTTTCACTACAGAGTGGATCAAGCTTAGTTTACCTATGCGAGTCTTGCTTCTTGTTATTTTAAAATCTGCTAAAATAAAATTGTATTTTCACATTAAGAAACATCTTCCAGAAGCTTTCTTTAATGAATATACATCTCCAAGATAGTCCACTGTTGTACTAACGATAAGCCACATTTCTTCCTCTTCTTATCTTCTGCCATTATTTCCGTGGACCAATTGTAATACATGTGGCACTTGCCATACTTTTTAAGAACTTCATCTAGCACAGGACTGTCAAACAGGTGGCAAGTCTTATGAAAAAATTGTACTTTTGAGGTTTAACGATCAAACTCCAAGCTGAATTTTAGACATTCCTATCTCCAGTCTAAGATGGGCACTGACTGTCCCATTAGGGAAGCAAGGATAACTATCAAGAATTTCATCTGCACCAGCTCCAGTTCATTTGTTAATTCATTGGTGTAAATTCCCACTTCCATCTATATAGAATTTGTGCCCAAGATTTTGCCTTGAAATGTTTTAACCTAACTCTTAGAAAAGTGTTTGAATATAAATTCTGCACCAGAAAAGGGAGGTGTCTATCAATAGATGTGTCATTACATCCCCCGCCCCCAAGGTCTGTTCTAGATACTAAATGAAGACAGCTTTAACATTTAAACAAGCCACATACAAGGAGGTGTTCATTTCTGAATGTTGATGAAGAATTAAAATATGATATGTTGTTGACCTCACTTTTATAAAAACTGCCTGCATATTCCCAATTAGACTTCTGATTCTATCCAGTCTTGTAGTTTGTGATGTAAGTGTCTAGTATTACCTAACCATACTCAGAAGGCTAATGAAATTATAATTAACCAGGTTGTTGTGGTGGTCTTTTTTTATAAATAGGTATGACTATTCTAAGCCTCAAGCCTTTTGGAATATTACCAGTTTAACTGATAAATGTCAATAAGGATATGAGGAGAGGTGCCCACCAGTTTAGCATGGTAGCCAACAAGATTTATCTAAGGTGCAATTATTGCTATTTGAAAATGACCTCAAGGCAGAAGTTAAGGGTCCCAAGAGAAAACTATTTTGTGGGGAAAAGTAGCTTCTCCTTGTAAAAAGCCCAACAGACTAATTTGGGCATTTCTTATCAGAGTGTGCTACTTGTATATGCTTCCCATGTGGCTATTTCCAGCATTCTACAATTCACAATCATTCATTGCCAATTCACTCTCAGCTGTGTTCTTATTTTGTGTTTCCCTATCTTCAACATTTTTTCTACTCAAGTACACAAATCATCCACTTTCTTTTTGTCATTTCTGTATAACTTGCAATAATGCACAACATTTTCCTTATGAAATAAAATATCTTGCTCTTTGATACTTTAGTGTTCAGATCTATATTGCTTCATACAAGCTACCTATATTATGTGAGAATCATTGCTTTCTCAATCAACAAAATGCATCATTTATGTACAATACTCCTCTATTCCCACCAAAAGCATTTCTTGTACCCTGTTTTGCATCACGGTGGCATCCTAGATTCTTGCCTTCTTTCTCCTCAGTCATGGGCATTCTGTATATTTTCCTGCCTTCTTTTCTTCCAATATCCCATGACTTCTTCTACCCATGCTCTTAACTGCAGTGAAGACCACACCTCAGCTCCATAACCATGCTAATGATCCCATAATTCACTTTACTGTAACCTTTCTCTAAACCAATAAATATACATACAAATTGCAGCCATTTGTGGGAAATGGTTTCTAATGCTGGCCTAAGTTTATTTCAAGGATAGTACAGGACTTTTTTTGTTAAAAGTACTTGGTTTCTATTTGCATTTTTTCTAGAAAGTAACTTCCTCATGAATACTTATTTGTGCAGTGTGCATTCTCTTAATCATGAGTGCCTCAAATCTGTCCTTTACAAAACATCATTATTAAATATGATTCTATTCTGGTTGTCATTTAACAAGAAAATAAAATGTATATCATCTTGCTATGATGACTTTTTTTGGCCTGAAATTCCTTAGATGCACTTTAATGTATAGCTTGAAGCAATCTCATTAGATAAGTCTTACAATCATGTCAGGAAAATTAATAAATATCCGTTAAGCAGAGCTCATGTTGTAAATTATTTAACTTTTCTTGGATAGATGCAATGGAACAAGCAAGCAAGCAAACAAATCAAATTACTTTTACTATCAATCTCACAAATCATTTTCTTGTTGTTCCCTAGCAGGACCTCTTGTTTCTTTACTTACTTCAATTCCACACAAGCTACAAATGAATCTTTTCAAAATTATATGAACAGCTCTGTGAAATATTAAATCTTGCAGTAGAAATTAGGTTTTCCTTGAACCAGGGCCAGTGTTCAGTGTGTAGAAATAAAAGCAAATATTTATCTCCCAATTTCAATCCTATTTTAGTTCATACCCTTATCTTTGTGTAAGAAGCAGAACTATTAAATGCTGCAACTAAATTGCATCAAATGAACTTAAAGGATTGCATTAAAATTGAACATTCCGTGCTTAACTTGTATTAAATTGTATTAAACGTATACTTTATGAAAAAATGAAAATAAATAAATAAAGACAACTCTAGCACTGATGTTCTGTTTGAAGTTGATTTGATTATGTTGCAGGGTTGTTTATCTATTATTCCACACTAGCCTGCATTTTCATGAGAATTCAGCTGATGATAACCTGCTATTTCCTGCTGCAGACGTAAAAAAAGAATACCATTATTACTCTGTTCCAAAAATATCTACCTGCTAAACATGATAGGAAAGGGAAATTATTTGCCAGGGGTACACCAGTTTCTTCACATGGATAAATGACATCATAAAAAAAGAAAAAAAGAAAGAAAATTATCATCTAACACCTCCTTACCAAATCTTGCAATTAGCTGCATATAAAAAGGAAGCAACCCAAGCACAATCCAATAAGCACATAGCTGAAGACAGAAATGCTTTTAAAAGCATAGCAAACAAAATTGATGGGAAGTAGAAAATGAGTTTGAAGTCAAGAGACCAAGCCACTAGACGTCTGCAAATTATCATGCTTATGATGTTATTTAATTACATTTCAAAGGACGAAGGCTTTTTTTTATGTTTGCTTTAGGATTGAAATGAGCTTTTAGCCAAACAAGGAATTACGTTCAATTGAATAAACACTTTCCTCATTAGGAACTGTATACTATGCTATTCTCCAGAAGACCCAGAGAAATCTTTTTTCCCCCCTAAACAAATCTAAATTCAGGAACAAATCGTAGGTTCTAGATTATTACAGAGTGACATGTTGTGTCGTGATTGAGCAAACTGTAACAGAGGATACCCCTTAAATACACACATTTTATGACTCATCCAATCAAACTGCAGAAAATCAATGTTGCAGTGAGTCATATTTATGAAATTACTAAAATAAACCCTGCTATTTATGTGAAGTAGCAAAAAACCTGCCTGTAAAGCAATACCAGCGAATAAAATGTAAGTGGAAGAATAGTTCTTATAGATTGCAAATTCTGAAATCTTGTTACACTCTAATTTTAACTAGAGATTACTTATTTACTGTTACAATAAACTCATATTTAGAATACTATCATACATAAGGTAACACTTTTTATTCCTGTTTATTTAATAAAATTCATATGGTGCCCACTCACTTTCAGTGACTCTGGGTGGCTTACAAAAAATATTTGTTTACTCCCTATGTTTTTGGTTTTGCTTTACCATATATCTTGGAATACTTGACACCCAGTTTTGACTTTAATAGATTTCATTCCATTTCAGAGACATTTACTGTAAGGCTGTTGTGATTTGACACCATCACAACAGAACATGTGTATTGCAGAGTCTGAACTGTGATTCTGAAGCTTTCATTTCATATCACTCACTGCAAAGCTTCAAAACCTGAACTGGGTGTGTAATCCATTCTGATCATTTTGTATATACCTTTTATGACACCTAATGCAATTGCTATTATTACTTTCAGGATCTTGTTTACCAGGTGTTCGTATCAGATTAGATTTATGGCATTTTGCAGCAACAGATGCCCAAAATGTTACAGCTGATTTCATTCCTCCCACCCCAGCTACAGAAATAATCAGCTTGCAGCTGCTCCAACACTGATTCAGAAGAGGAATTAAACTGGTGCCTAGCCAGGCAGCTTTCCTTTAATATAATCACCATTCATTTCACTGGGCCTCCTAAATGATGCCCCCAAGTGGATCATATAATTCCATTATTTTGGTGTATGCGTTTGATGGAATTCAAGCCTGTCTGAATAAATATTATAGAATATTTATATGTGCACATAGCACAATGGGGTAAAATGTTCTAAATCGTGGAATTGTGATAATTTTGTCTCCAAGTTCATGTGATTGTCTGCCAGAGAGTGAATATTGAAAGTTTCAAATACAATGCATTGGTGGTCATGATGGGGAGAGATAGAAACAAGAGATATAGTCATAAAAAGAAGTGAATGTGGCTGGTATATTAAGTATCTTCAAAATGTAAAATCTACATAAACTATTTCAATAGGAAATAGGAAAAAAATAACTTTTTTTTTCCTAAACAGAATAGAAAGTAATCTTTTTATCAATGACACAAAAATCTCTTCTCCAAACTGGCAATTAGGGATTCATTGTTCTTGGTTTAGTACACTGGATGAACCTTGCTTGAATTTGTCATGCTGCTTAGTTACTAGCAGTACGATCCAGCATATTCAGAAGTAAATTCTGTTGACATCAGTGACTTCATTTCCAGGCATATGGACAGACTGTATAACTGCAAATTGTAGGTCACATGCCACATATAGTCCTTGGCTGACTTCCCTGTAACCTGTGAGTCCTTTACTAAATCTCAGTAGTTTTGATTCTTTCTTTTCTGCTATGTGGTTGATTGACAATGGAGAAAGCTTCAGAGTTCATCTATTGGCATGCGTTTGAGCAATTATTGGAGTTGGAGAACAGTGAGACACCATTAGTTCAGATGCCTCCAACAATTTTCAGTTGGAAAATACAGGGCAGGAAGGCACACAATGGTAATTAAATTTGATAGGAAGGAAGAGATGGGGAAAAGATAATGATGATGGAGAAAAAGAGTGAATGCTTGTGTGTTTATGGATATTTATAACAATGGAGGACAAAGATGTTCTCTTCCAGGCTTTGGATCTTCATCAGCACAGCTGCAAAGTCTGTGGGGGAGGGGAGATTGCAATGATTCTCCAAGACTTTAATGGTGACCCAAAAGATAGAAAGTGAGCACCAGAATCTGAAGTTGGATTGTAGGGGCACATAGGGGTTCCTGCTTATGTTGCCTAGTAGGTTCCCTTCTGAGCATCTCTATTTCATCTCCAACTGTTTCTTCCAGTCCAGATATTCAGTTTCCAGACATTGAATCCAGACTTCTTCTTTACCTCCCATTCACTCTGATGTAGAGTCCCAAAGGTGCTGTTTCAAGAGGCAACTGGACTTTTTTGTTTTTCTTTGAAGACTTTTCACTTCTCATCCAAGAAGCTTCTTCAGCTTCTGAGGTAGAGATGTACAACTAGGTATCATTGGTATATTAATGGTACTTTATCTCAAACCAATGAATAACTTTAAAAAACTTCATGTAAATAAAATGGTGGAAAGGGTTGACTCTTGGAATACCCAATGCCTAAAGCAGGAGTTAGCAAATTTATTCTGCATATGGACCAGAGGCCCCTGCCACTGTTCCTTATTCTTCATCTCATAGCTCATTTTTATCAGCCCCAAGTGTGGGACTTGTTGCCCATGATCAGGCGACTGGTGAAGTCATCATCACCAAATGGCAGCTTGTGGAGGTGGTGAGGATTATCTTCAGTTCTCTTATAGTTGGCTGAATAGATTTGTTTTTGGGACCACAGATGGATAATTTTGGGTGATGGTCATATTGAGCCCCTGCATCATGGTTTGCTCACTCCTGGTCAGCAGCAAGTTTCAACCTCTCTTCCCCACCACACAGAGACTGAATCTATCAACTCAAGAAGGAATGGATCATCAGAGACTGGTCCTTCAACCTCACTCCACCCAATTTTCACAGTCCAGAAGGATACTAAAGCTGATAGATACAAAAGTCACCAAGAGATCCAACAGGACAGATAGAGTTGTGCTACCCATCTTAGGCCTTCAATATGTCATTGATGAGATTGATCAATATAGTTTCTGTCCTGTGCCCTAGCTTGAAAGCTATCTGGAAGTCATCCCTTTGCAGATGCAGCCATCTTTCGGGGAACAAAGGGCAAAGATTTTTAAAATATTATTTATATTTCTTTTGTTTTTCTTATTGCCTAACTTACTGATACTACTAATTGTGAATAAACAAACAGTAACATAATTGGAATAGGAGTTTTCAGTTGAAAAGGGCCATTTTTGACAAGAGCTGTCTTAATTCATATAAAGGTGTTCATGTTGTATCAGAGCTCATACAGGATGCATTGGTCATTGAAATAAGACCTTTTAATTTATTTAAAAAAAACACAATATAAATAAGAGCATGGAGCAGGTTTGGTGGGTTGAGAGATGAGATGGCCCATTTAAAAGTATCATGTAAGTTGTTTTGTTGGTTTTACTTTAATGACCCTTGTTGCTATTTTTTTTTTTTTAAAAATATTTTAACTTGTTAGTTATCCGGAATCACTATTGTGATAACCGGCAACCATTTAAATGAATTTAATGAATTATAAATATATAAGAAGAGTAACAATCTGGTTATAATATATCTTGCAAGCATACTGTATCAGAAAAAAAAATGTTTTGGGAAATCAAAGGAAGATCTATCATTTTATTTTCTAAAGAAGTTCGTTTCTGTTTTTTTTTTTTAATGAAGTTATATTCACTGCCTTTTTAGACACTGCTGTGAAAAACGTACCTTTGTTGCAGTGCAGCAAAACTTTCCAAATGGCGATACGTATACTGTATACCATCGCAGAATTTTTCCTCAGTTTCTTTTATTTGTGACTGTTCTCTTCTGTTTTTCCCTCTTAGGCCCTGCCGCAAAAAAGAAGTATGTCAGTTATAACAACCTGGTAATCTAATCCGCTGCATCAGACGGAATCATGGGAGGATGGAGATTTTCATCCATTCAGTTCACCAAACCTTATGTAGGCCTGTTCCTGAAGCTGCTGAGCATGCACTGCTGGAAGAGCTGAAAGGCCAGGCACTTATTATTCTGGAGGATCCAAGTATTCTGAACAGCTGCTCAATGAAAATATTCTTACGATATTCTTGGCTTAATAAGTCATTGGCACTGCCATTAGGCTGTGATGTTGGACCTTTTTCTTTGTTTGGGAGACATTATCTCCAAGCTCCAACCTGCAACATTGGCCCAGCATCTCTTGGGTGGATTGCAATCGGCAAAGGTGACTTTCAAGGGGCTATTTTTATTTTTATTTTGTCTTTATATGTACTTCCAAACTGCAAGTTTTTCAACTTTCTGTACAATTTGTGAGGATTTTTCTTTTTCTTTTTTTCTTTGTTTTTTTTTTCCACATACTGTCATTTACGTTGTTTCAGAGGATTAACAATGGTTTGGAATGCACAGTCTCATGCAAGCTCTCTTTGTTTCACAGCACATTTAAGTAGGGAGGGGGAGAAAAAATAAATAAAGATCCTCCCAAAGATTTCTACTTGTGATATGTACGATCGCTATGGAATACTTACAACTCATATAAGTTATCTTTTTTTCTTTTTTTCATTTAAAAAAGGGAGAACAAAGTCTTAAGACCAAAAACTGTGCTGATTTAGCGGCCCCCTTCCTTATTCCTCACCTCCACCTCCACCTTCGTCCTCTGCCTTTCACAATTCTGATGGCAACAGGAAAAGCAGAATGGTTTGCTGAGCTTTGATAGAGGTCGTCTCAGTATTTGGAATGCATGCCAGTAGTGTACTTTGTTCATATTTTATGTTAAGTATTTGTATTTCTACTTTTCTGATTTTCTTTTGTTTTTGTTTTTGTTTTTCATTAAGTATATAATTTTGCAATAATTTCAATAATTCTTATGCTGTTTGGGAGAAAGAAAATGGCTTTTACATGTCCTGAATTTCTTTTCCTCCTCTTTGTTGATGCCCTATTGACTGACCGGTGTGATTAAAAAAAAAAGAATTTTAAGGAAAAAAGCATGTATGTTTTATACTGTTTGTAATAAGTAATTTCGTTGATCTTGCTGCTTATGTGCCAATTTAGTGAGAAGAAATCTTTGCTGCAAAACTCCCCCCTTTCCATATTCTCAATCCTGTGATATTGTCCAAGAATGTATCAATAAAACATTTTGGTTAAATTTTCTTTATGTACTGTAACAATGCCTACTTTATCGGCATCACATCTGTATTTTGAGAATTATCAAGATGAGAAAGACACAAGGATGCATGAATTTCAGCCTTTCTAGCAGGTCTACTTTCTGCACAAAGGAAGAATGGATCCTGAAATTGGAAGCTATCATTTACCCAAAGGAAATTCTATAGATATGCTCTTCTGGTGCCGGGAAACCTCTGAATTATTATGCATGCAATGGTAAAAGTCAGCAATCATTTAGAACTACTTGATTATAGACACCGACCATGTACAAGATGAAAATTTATAATATTCTGAAGACTAAACACTAATTTCAAAAAAAAAAAAAAGCAGGTGCATGAATCAATCTTCAAATAAGTCCTAATCAGAATCCATGGGAATTGGCTCAAATACTAGTAATAAGTATTTCATATGTAAGAAAATGAGGAAATGACTCACTCCGCAGGAGTTACATAATATTATTTTGTACATTTTACTGATACCCAATGCTTTTTCTAGGTAGCAAATGTTATAGAATGTCCTGTAAAGACATGATACCCTACTAGACAACGTGTAATTTATTGGTCATTATTTCAGAGATAAATTGCTTCCCTAAACAGAGAATCAGTTTGGACAAATGGACAAAAAAAGATGTGGGGGCAGGAATGATTGCCTGCCAGCTTCCAATCTTGACTTTCTTTGTAAGAAACTGGCAGACAACATTGGAAGTAAAAATCATGTGACTGGCTGACTGTAGCAGTGCAGCAGCATATCAGCACTGAAGTGGCAACAACTTTCAAATTTAAATCCCAGAAAAGTCATGGGTCTTGGATTCTGGATATATTGTGTAAGTTATCACAGATGTGATACATTGATTCAAAAATTGTGATGCCTCATTTCATCCAATTGAATGTTACAAACAACCAAACACAAGAGTTTTAATAGTATATAAGTTACCAAACATAATATGAAAAGACTGCCTCTTTCCTTTAACAAATTTCTGGAAATGATCCAGGTGTGTGAGAGAGAGGGGGGGAGGAGGGAGGGAGGGAGAGAGAGAGAGAGGGAGGGAGAGGGAGAAAGAGAGAGATTAGATTTTATTTGCTATATGCCAACAAAGTATTATGAGGATGTACAGGTCAGCTGTGAATTACATTCTTAATATGTTGAATAACTACAGTATGATTTCAGGAAAGGAAATTTTAATTCAGTACAGCATGAAGCAAAAAGACCTTAAAAAGCTAGATATGTCATGTATATGATGAAAGGGAAAAGTGGGACAAACACTACCGGAAAACCAACATAATTTATTCTGCCTCTAGATGAGAAACTGAACTTGCAAGGCAGCATTATTTGGTTTCTAATTTGAAGATTATATTCTAAAATATTTATCATTCCATTTTATCTAAACAATATGGTAAATTACACTGATGAATGGTAATCAGCATCAAAAACAAAATATGTGAACACAGAAAAAGGCTAAAAATGAAGGCTTCTTTATACTGCGATAAATTTGACTGAATTTTAAGACATTATTTTAAGTGGCTCAGAGCAAAAAAAGAGGCTGCTGTAAATTTTTTCAGGAAGTCATTCCTTAATGGAAGCAGATTTCTGTGGAATGGATATCTACAGAGTTTTCCTTGCTTGCACCTAACCACAAACCTAAGTTACCATAGACCTAAGCTTGCACCTAACCAAACGAACCAAAGGAAAAGACATGTGACATTTTTTTAGAGTGTTGTGATCTCACAATTGTGATCTCACAAATTGGTCTGCATTTTCCTCCATCAGCCAATACCTTCCAAGAACTATGTCAAAGTCTATAAAATCTATTGTAGAAAGTTAGCACCCACCCCTCTCCTAGAAGAATGAAATAGTCTAGGAAATATTAAAAAGGCAGAATATTATATTTCCCTGGATGAGAAAAGGAGAAACATGTTTTTAAAGACAAAGC
>JANHFL010003688.1:39657-53145 GCA_032468155.1 Oxyrhabdium leporinum | reverse complement strand
GTAGGTAAAATGAGGACCCGGATTGTGGGGGCAATATTCTGAGGTATATTGGATTAATATACTGATGTAAGAGTATTCCTTATAAGCTGTAAACCGCCCCGAGTCTTCAGAATGGGGCGGTATAGAAATGTAAAAAATAAATAAATAAATAAATTATAAAGTGGTAGTAATACTTGATGTGATCTTGATTCTATCCCTCTATTAATGCAGCCCTGGACGGTGCTGGCTTTTTGGGTGGTTGTAGTACACTGCTAGCTCATATTTAAGTGATTTTCCACTAGGATTGCAAGATTGTTTCTGGGTTTTGGAAAGCCTTCAAAATCTGGCTTTGGTGCCCAACATGGGGATGATGTTTATAATTTGTTCAATGGCTCCTCTTATTCTGTTCTTTTTTCTGTCTATTAGATTATTTTAATCTAATCTGGCCTGTTAGTGTGATTCAATATGTTTAGCTGTTTTTGTTTTTCTTAATTTTGTATACCATCCAGAGTCTACTGAACTTGAGGTGCCAATAAATCTAAACAAAGAAACAAATAAATAAACTATATGGAACTAATTTATCATTGCCTTCTTTCATTTAGGTGTTGGCTAGGTGCTATATTCTTCCTATTATCGGCCAATTTTCCTTTTAAACAGAACTGTATTAAATCACTCATTTTAAGCGCTAAATAGTTTGTCTTATTTTCTCTTTAAGCAAGGCATCTGAAAAAAAAAATGAGGGAGAGAATTTTTAAAGCTATATTAAATCTATTCCATTCCATTCTGAGTATTGTATTTTTTTTTAATAATCAATCTAATTTACTCACCTCTGACTCCATTTTTTTTCAGGTAGCTAGAGATAATGTCCTAGTCATGGCAAATGAGAATGGGGTATCAGGGGAGATCTTTCAACTTCAGTGGCAGGTGGAATGAGGGGCGCTAGGGAAATGCATCAATGAAATGAAGAATACACATTTGGTTCAGTTTGTCATGCACTGCAAAAGTATCTACTGTATCAAAAACCATAGCCTTAATCTTTGGTTCAGCCACATAAGCATGGAGCAAGAGTCTTCTACTTGGATTTTGTTGTCAAACAGAAGACCTACCTCTAAACATCAAAGAGAATAGATTCTGCTTCTAATTATGATTATCATAATTAGAAAAACAGGATTATTGGAACAATTAAACTTAAACCAGTGTAGAATGTTAGTGGTGACACTAACACAACAGGATGTATTTCAACAATAGTTGCACTGATTTATTGAATCAAATTTCCAATACAATTTCTCCTTTAATACACTTCTTAATTTTTCCTCAAGTTGCTTGAAGATATTCACAATTCAACACACAGCTTTCTCAGCAGGGTAAACAGTATGTTTTCTGTTTTGTTCTTGTTCTAGAGCGGCTGTGTGTTACTACACAGGGTGAGCAGAGAAAATCAATTTGGAATAACAAATACTTAAAATTACTTAATCTCACCAATCTCCCTCTATATTGTGTTTGTCCTCTCCTCCACATAATAATTTGTCATCAGTGAGGCAATCCATGGGCGGGATCAGGGGTGGGCTGCTGCATCGATGCAGAGGTTCGGGCGAACCTCCTGCTCTGAGCTCTGGCTGGGCCTGCCCTAAGCTATTGCTAAATAACTCACCTTTCTGCCACCCCAGCTGCTCAAGTGAGCTCCGTGCCACCCCTGCTGCACTCACCAGATCCGCTTTCTTTAACAGCTGCCTCTCTATAGCTTCGCATGAGCCCCAACGCGAATGCGCACATGCGGCCAGCGAACCTCTTGCTACAGCAAGAGCAGCCCACCTCTGGGCAAGATTGTCTATAGGCAGGACTATCACAAGCAATCCTGCCCATGGACTATTACGCTGCAAAGCCAAGGCCAACAAGTCACCATTGATACTAGAGCAAAACTGTAGTAGACCCTCTGGTATTAAATGCTTCCCCCCAACCCCCAGCATACTATACAAAGTCTGTGTTGAAATTCTAACATCCAACATTTATTGATCTCTCAATCTCATTGACCATTATAGAGAGTCTGGCTCCCCAGTTCTCATTTCTCCAGTTTACACTCATGCTTTACATCCTACGCTCACACCTGCAATACACAACTTATTAAACTTTTGCTTGAGTAGTAGTTTTTAATTGCAAATCACCAGATCTACAATCATAAATATTTTCTGCATGTTTGGGCTCCGGTATCATTAAGATATCAGTATCTATAAGGTAATTATGTTCAAACATAAGAAGACCTGGCAACAAGTCAAAGTCCCTTTTTGTTGAGTTGAAGGCTAGTGAGAAGATATTAGGAAGTGGGATATATCACTGGAAAGAATTTAGAATGTGAGCTGCTGTAAATGAAGAAATCAACTAATTAGTTCCTTTCTCTCTTTCTTCTTATATACAGTACCAGCAGAACCAGTGTCCACTCAGCCTTAGCTTAAAGCTGGCCCTGGACTGGATATTTTTTTTAAAATTCTGACACGAATCCTTTCATTAGTCATATCTGCAAATGAATGGATAATTCTGTCTTAATTTTTCACTAAACTGATTCTTAGTCGTGGTCTTAAACAATAACTCAATAAAGTTATTTTTGTCTCACATATGGTTGCTTTCTCTGGCTTGTTCAGTCTCTGTATGTCCTTCCATATTTTGTTTAATAGTCCAAAGCCCATTCAAACCATGCCCACAAGAACCTATAATAATGGATGGATACATTTTGTTTTGTTTTGTTTTAACTTTATTTTAGATTTGTGTGGCTGCCCATCTGAGTACAACTATTGAAACTGTACTGTAGGAGTTCAGCAATTGAAAGCATGTTTTACATGTTGAAAGTCTCAAATATGTCCTCTGGCATTTCCAGATGTTTTACTAGTCTGAAACTCTAGAAAGGTGTTGTTGTCTAGTGTAGTTATAGATAACACTGACATGCTAAAAGAATGGTATTCTGATTCAAGTCATGGCTGCTGGATATGGGACTCAAGAGGCCAACTATAAAATGTCTTTAAACATTTTTATTTAAATGGTGGCTTTATAATGGTAATGCCACTTTTCACCTATATCGTTTAGAATGTTCTTTTAGAACTGATGAAAACGTCCTATATCAAATAGCTAATATAAATGGTAGTTCGTTGGTTTTGGCTTTATTTTACATCAATCAAAGCTGCTAAAATATGCTGGATTTTTCAAAGCAACTGAAATAATTCATTGTGCAACATATACATAAAGAACACCCATTTATCAAATCTGCAACCTCTGCAATGCATTATTCCCCAAATATGTGGATCAGGGCAATTATTTTATCATAGACATTGGCTCCTAGTCTCTCTGCAATGCTTCCTTATCCATTCACAATCTTCCTTGATGATGTTTTGTCTCCCATTGCTTTACTTTTTCAAGGCTCCGATTCTATGCCTTACCTTCATTCTCCAGGAAAAAAACACTTCTTCCATCAAATACTTTCTTCCACCAGAAGAGAATTTTTGCATCTCAGGGTTGGACTGTGGAGTCCTTCTCTAAGCTTGGTTGTTTGCTTGCACACCTCTTATTACCCAACTAGGTAACATCATCAGTCTTAGGCCTGATGATGTTACCTAGTTGGGTAATGAAACATCTGCAAGAAAACAAACTCAGAGAGCACCAAGGATTCCACTTCCTTCCACTCTTCCAGATTTTCATGTAGCCTCTCTTATTACCAATGGAGCTTCTTTTAAGGGTCCACTGCTGTGCTCCGGGACACTTTCCACAGAGTTCCTGCTAGGAAGGGAGTGAAGGAACATTGTTCTTAAACACGGTCAATCCTGGTGAGGGGAAAAAGGATCATTTTAAAACCATACCACATATGGGTGGAAGTGAACGAATAAGGTACACATGAAAGAAAATACATTAAGTTCTGTCAGTTCAAGTCTGAAAATAAATAAAATGTGTGTGCATATGTAAGAGAAAGGGAATAAATATGGAATTGTGGTGATATGTCAATAATCAAGTAACTGCACTAATTTGAGTTGACGTCACACCCATCCTCTAACTGTTCAAACAAACCTGTATTTTGTTTCAAAAGATGTGTTGCTCTCTCACAACACCTAGATGTGCGTTCAATTTTTTAGTATTTTTCCCTAAAGTAAAAGTTGCATTTGTACAAACCTCATGAGGAAAATTCTAATGAGTTCAGACTTCATCGTTGCTATAGTTACAAGCAGAAGTTAGTGAAGACTTTTGCCCTGTATTGCAACAAATATCTGGGAAAGCTAAAAACCAATTAAATTACAGCTAATAAATATCTTGCACAATGAGCAGGGCAGGGAGATGGCATCAAGGTTTTTAACAGTAAGTTTCATTTTCTTATTGCTGTCATCATAGAAAAGGGAAGATTTCCTGAAGTACACAATCCATTACTAATTGATGCATTTACTTTTAGGGTCAGCACTAATATATTCTGCATGGAAATTTTTGTAAGGGCAATTTGACTTTGGAGAAACAGCTTCACAAAAAGAAAAATGGAGTTCACAAAGTGCACAAACAGACACGATCGGTGCTTGAGCCTCAAGCTCATTCAAATATAATGCGATATTTGTCATTTATCTAATACAGCATGAAACAAAGTCCATTGGGATATAGTAGAAGGACCCTTGTTGGTTTTCATTAGATCAGCAAAGATTTCTGCAAACCAATCATATAAAAATAGCAATACTTTAGAGACTTGCATTAAGTTCCAAGTAGGGAGGGGAATATAGGATATCATGGCATAGGGTAAAAGGTGATTATAATGTGAAAGGACATATCAGTATCTGATACTAATCTGAAATTCCTTAAACTCCTTGTATGTTCAGAGAGACTTCATATTTTCATTCTAGATCTATAGGAAAAATCAGAACCAATGCTCAGTCTAGTATATTGCAGAACATGTTTCAGAAAGGTTTCATAATATCTTAAATTAACCCAATCAGGTTTAATACACACATTAAAAAGACTACATAACCATCACTGGATTGTACTACTACTCAAATAAAACAAAGATGTATTGTTCTTGTTGTAATTGATTCAGCACACATTTTTTATTTAATTATGATTTCATGAAAGAAGAATAAAGAAGCACAACATCTCATGTGGAAAGACATTTTCCTATTTCCAAAAAATTGCTTTGACAGAATAACAGAGTAGAAAGGGACCTTGGAGGTTTTCTAGTCCAACCCCCTGCTCTGGCAGGAAGTCCTATACCATTTCAGACAAATGGATTTCCAATCTCTTCTTAAAATCTAATTGTTCTATTAGGAATTTTCTCCTTAGTTCTAGGTTGCTTCTCTCCTTGATTAGTTTCCATCCATTGTGTCTTGTCCTGCCTTCAGGTGCTTTGGAGAATAGGTTGACTCCATCTTCTTTGCAGAAACCCCTTAGATATTGGAACACTACTATTATGTCACCGCTAGTCTTTCTTTTCATTAAACTAACCTAATTCATTATGTATATATTTTAATTTCCAGTCTCCAAATAATCCTTCTTGCTCTTCTCCGTACTCTTTCTCTGTACTCTTTCAACAGATTTTTTAACATTTTGGCAACAAAACTGGATGAAGTATTCCAAGTATGGTCTAACCAAGGCATTATAAAGTCTTAATTACAGCAGAACTGCTGAGTTCTTCTAACTATCTCTCCTTCCAATGTTGTTAGGTGAGAAAAAGAGAGTGATAATGATTAGTGGACATCTTTCCCTCCCATTTCACCCGCAAAGTCTCAAAAAGAATATGTTCTTTTGAAGATATTGTCTAGTTTGAGTAATAAAACACCTGCAAGAAAACAACCAAGCTCAGTGAGTATCGGGGACCCCTCAGAATAGGCTCTTCACATATTTGAGTAGTTAGCAATGATAGTTTGACTATAGAGATAGTGATGCCTAGCTACTGTCTATTCACCTTACTGAAACTATACTGTATGGTGTAGTTGTGTAGCTGTTCTTCAAACAGAACTAACATCATGCAATATCAACAATCGAGCTGAATATATATTGGAAGATTTGTGAAGATTAGGTTGAGATCTAAAGCACACTACAGTATTTATTCACATTTTAGAGGTACTCTCAAAATAGTAATTGGTAGGAAATTGGTATCAAAATCACGATTCCTGTTAAGGTGCTACATAGTGAGAATCTAATATCCATTGAATTAAAGTACAACAAACTGCAGATGCCTGGACATTTAAAAATACATTGAACTAGAAACACTTGCAAAAGAAAGAAAAAGTCCCTATCCTATAATTTTGCTTATAGGTAATAAGAATGGAAGAGAATAAAACCCAAAAGACTGTAATCTAAGGTTGCTAAAGAATATAGTGCCTTCATTGCAGCAAATTAGAAATTGCTCTTAAAGAGAATTAGATCTAGTCTTTCTCCTGAATGGAACTGGAGAATGGAGTAGTATTGGTGTTACACATAGAAGATGTTTGAATGTAGAACTATTGCATTATGGAAAAAAATTACAACCAACAATTATTTTCTATTCAGGAAGGTTAAAAACAGAATGCCCCATAACACTGGTAATGAACACCTATTCCAGTGTAATTTCTTCCTTACAGTTTTAAATGATTATTATATTTTCCATTTTTTTTCTGGCAGATTCAGCATTAAGGGATTAAAATTCAAGAGCAAAAATCAAAGCGTTTGCACTTAGGTGTAAAATGTGACTTATATTATGGAATACCACTTGTGAAGAATGCTGAAGATCTCAATTTTCATTTTTACACATGTCATCCATGAAGGTAATGGAAAACAACAGATAACAATTGTAGATTTAGGGCTCAATTGGACCTGCTGTGAAATATGTCATTTGAAGTGCTAGCTGTCAGGGCATAATAACTACAATTGTGGGTAAGTTTGTCAGGCCAATAGCAGGGGGAGAGACCCTCTCACCTTGCAGAATGTTGCTGATGAAAATTGTCCTGTCCACAGCAACAACTTTAGCAGAGAATTGCAGTAATGCAGTGATGTATTTGGTACCATATCTGGTGTGGCTTTTAGTTTTTAGAAAACACAGCTCAAACTGGGTGCATTTTGTATGTATACTCATTTTATTCACTCTCCTCGGTGGAGAGTGAATCTCTTGGTTATCTGATTGGGAGTTATTCTTCCAATTGTAGCTATTCAGGAAGGAAGCCCACTGAATTCATTACTGGTATTTAGCAGGATTGTTGATTCAGACAGTTGTAAACTTTTTCATGTCAAATAGTAGAACAATTTTAACCCAGAATTAATTTGTTCCAGCAGAAATCTACTATGCTATTAGAGAGTAAGTCCTATTGCAGACAGATATTTTTGGAAAGAAATTTTTGGAAAGAAATTTCCAGTCAGTAAATGTTCAGGAATTTTGTTTGGCTGACAGTGACCTACTTCAGAATTCCCGCATCTATACATTAAGATGTTTATAACACACATCAATTCACACATCTATTACAATGTTGCACTGTGATGATTAAGATGTTGGACTAGAGTCAGAGTGACCTTAGTTCAGGTCAACATCAACTGGTGAGGTTACTAAGAAAGATAGGTCAATCATTCTCTTTCAGGCCAATAGTTTTGAATAATGATAACCTGAAGGGAGACCTCTCATGCAATTCCAAAAGAAAGATAGGATTCATAAAAAATAAGTCATGCCTAATTTGTCCCAAAGGTGCTTTTTCAAGAAGCAACTGGACTTTTTGGTTTTTCTTTGAAGTCATTTTGCTTCTCATCCAAGAAGTTCTTTACCTCTGACTGGGTGGTGGGGAATGGAAGTAGGAGCTGAAGAAGCTTCTTGGATGAGAAGAGAAATGTCTTCAAAGAAAAACCAGAAAGTCCAGTTGCCTCTTGAAAAAGCACCTTAGGGACAACCATGACCTCAATGACTGAGAATCTCCATAGACATCATGCCTAATTCAAATTCATAATGATGGAGAAATTTGACATGGTAGACTTGAATCATGTGCATTTATAAATGGAATATAGAAAATGATCTGTCATAAAATGAACATATTAGAGAAATGCATGTATGAAAATCTTTTAAAATCAATTATTTTTTATTCTGTTTTCCATTTTTAGAATTACAGAATGATATCCAGTGATGACAGTGTCTGAACTTTACAGGAGCTACTGTACATGATTGATTGTTCTAATATTGTCCCAATGTGCCACTGGAGAGCCAACCAGAACTATGCTGATGTTACTAATTTCCATTCACTGTATTCATCAGAGGGAATGAACATTGCTGGAAGAAAAGAAAGAGGAACCCCACACAGCTTTAGCAAGACAGCAGAGCAGAGGCAGCAATTGCTTCTATAGCATAAAATCCCC
The DNA here is from genome assembly GCA_032468155.1 of Oxyrhabdium leporinum. Classification (NCBI taxonomy): domain Eukaryota; kingdom Metazoa; phylum Chordata; class Lepidosauria; order Squamata; family Cyclocoridae; genus Oxyrhabdium; species Oxyrhabdium leporinum. Next base: position 44,844 of record JANHFL010003688.1, on the reverse strand, counting down.
TCTTAGATAGAATTGTTCTATAAGACAGCCAATGTAGGCAGCAAGCAAAGGACATGAATGGGTTTCCACTTATGCAGACAATATCTCATTCTGCCTAAAATGCAGATAGAAAATTAACTAAAATGTATCCATAAAAGGTAGTTTAATTCTTGAGGCTTAGTCTTTAGTCATGTGATAAAAAAAAAGCAACCCAATCATCAAGCTTGGCAAAATGTGTGCAAATATTAGATGCATAATTTATCATGGCCAAATAATATTCAATTTAAATACATGTCAAATATGGAATCCGTGGAAATATCTTCTCTCCCAACTAATCCAATAGCATTTGTCTAAAGAAACAAGTCCTGAACCAGTAAGACACGAGTGTATAATATGAGTTATTCCAGGGTTATCGATATAAATGTTTGGAATGAAAAGAAGGAAATAGAAAATGTTTGCAGGAGAGGATGTAATTTGTTACATGCATATTTAAATAACCGTGAGATAAAGCCCTAACCCAGAATCCTTAGAAAATTGGGGTAGTATTTTTCAGAATTCATACTGGCTAAGAATTATGGTATTTGCCAGCCCAGCATATTTGAAGGACATTATGTCAATATTTCTAGAATGTACAAACTTCCCCTTTCCTAACTGATTTCATTTATATGGCTTTTTATATGACTTACATATTCTCAAATTATAAATTGGACTGGTTCTTTCCTTAGTCCAATTTTTCTATATAGGTACAATTGTAGAAATATTATCATGCAGAAATACTGTTTTTTTTAGGGGGCTGGGGGGGATCCATTTTTTCCTTTTCTTTTGAAACAGTAAAATATTCATAAGCAAAAAGTTATAACAGAAGGTCCAATTAATAAAAGACCCCCAATCTCCCAACTGCATATAAGACATAAAACCTTCAAACATCAAGCTAGTCAATGATTTATTCCAAACCAAAAGTAACAGTTAAATAAACCCTACCTCTGAGCCAGATGAAATCACCTCTTTAGAGCTACCCCAGAGGAAAAACTCTTCAGAGAGAATTCCCTAAATGAGCAGCCAGCCCTGAAAATACTCTGTCGTGTATTCTTGTCAGTTTAATGATATCTAAAGTGAGACTGGGGGCAGGAAATCTGATTTATAAGAATGCTTGACAACAGTCTTTGAATCTGGCTCAGAAGCAAATAGGCATCCAGTTCAGCTGATCTAATATCAAGGAGAGAAACAACTCAGAACTAAGGAGAAATTTCCAGACAGTTAGAACAATTAATCAGTGGAACAACTTTCCTCCAGAAGTTGTAAATGCTCCAACACTGGAAGTTTTAAAGAACAGATTACATAACCATTTGTCTGAAGTTGTGTAGGGTATCCTGCCTAAGCAGGGGGTTGGAATACAAGACCTTCAAGGTACCTTCCAACTCTGTTTATTCTATTCTATTCTATTCTATTCTTAAACATATTTTTCTTGACTATATGATATTAATGACTCATTCTTGAGATACAGTCACAAGGATGTGCTATATTTAACGATATATACCCCAAAGATGACATTTTGGGCCTTTTTGATGACTTTTGATGCTTCATCTCTATATATCTCTTAATAGAATGTTACTAAGTAAACCAAAATTCTGGATTAGGTGCTCCCGTAAGAATCAGTTGCTGCTGGAGAAGAAAGCTCAATGCTTAATAGGTTTTCAGCTCCAAAAAGGGTGTTAGAATTCCATCTGAGGACATCTTAAGTATCAAAGATCAATACTTAGCCATCATTCCAAGCCCACCCTTTTCCATGTAAGAGGTTACAGGAAATAACTAAGTAAAATAATTTGCTTTCAAACTATTACTGTACCTCGTCTAAGATATAAAGAGGGGGAAATTGCATTAAGAATGTATTAGGAAGCTCTTTTAGTCACATCATCCTATTGCCTGATGGCTTCTGATGGGTTTCCTAAATGACAGTGTCTGATATCACCTTTTTTTTTTAGTACACTGAGATATTACTCATTTACCTTGAGCAAAAAAATAACCACATAAAAAGTAAGTTTCTCTCTTTCTCCTCTTCCTCCTCCTCCTTCCTTAATGTATTTTCATCCTGTCACCTTCGGGTTTTTTTTAATTTAAAGGTAAAGGTAAAGATTTCCCTGTCCAGTCATCCAGTCGAACTCTAGGGGGCAGTTCTCACCTCCATTTCTTAGCCAAGGGAGCCGGTGTTGTCCAAATACATTTTCTTGTTAATATGACTAGCCTGACTATATATTGAGGCACACAGAGCACTGTTACCTTCCCACCAGTTCAATTCAATTTAAATGTAATTAATGTATTCCATCTTATTTATGCTGTACCTATCTGAGCAAAACAAATCCAACTGGAGAATGATGGATTCAACGAGGTCCTATACTTCTTTTAAGTTTCTATATTCTCCATATTAGTACAGCTTAATAGATTTACTACAGAAAACCATGTATCCAGACTTGCTATAAGTTAGACATATAGAAATACATGACATATTTAGAAATATATGAAATATATAGATATATTTCAAATAGGCCTAACTGAGGAAGCACAAATCATCATTTTAGTTGTATCATCATTTCAATGATATTTGCCTATTTAAACAGAATAACCGCAGGTGGGAACAGGCAAGATTTCTGACTTCCTACTGACTTTCCCATTGACTTTGTTTGTGAGAAGCTTACAATGAGAAGGTCAACGGAGAAGCTGGCAAGGAAGGTTGCAAGTTGCTCTGCACCTTCCCCCGGTCCCTTTGGGCTGGTACTACAACCAGCCATTTGTACACCTCTTCATACCCTCCTCAACCTGAATCACACATTCTCTATATATCATGCTCATCTGTTCTCAAGTAGATTTTTAATGCTTGCTTTCTATTTCATGTTCTAGTAGAGAGGGAGATGGATTTCAGAAAGCAAAGGATTGGAGAAGAAGAACTCAGTATGGACCTCAGGCACTTACTTTAGGATAAAAGATAAAATGAGTATCAGTTGCAAGTCACATATTTACATCGTGCTTGTTTGGCTGCTGATTACTGAAAAGGCTTCAGATGTCCACATTGCCTTTTATGGTGTGGGATTTTTAAAAATTAAAAATCAGCTTACCAAAGTCCATAAAGTTGGGGGAAATTATCTTGTTAACAAACCACTTCAGAATTTTTTGCACATTATTATGAGGTTGGCAGGAGAACAAGGTCAGAGAAATGTCAAATAGCCATATGAATGGGTAGCACTCACATTCTGCACTCTCATGCTTCACAATGGCTGTTTTGTCATCTATTTTCTAAGCAAGATTTGTTTAGACATCAGCCTTTCTGTGACTTGCATCTTCATCCATATAAGCTGGGAATTCTGGACACTGCAATCCAATAAATTAAGAGGATGACAGGTTAGGGACTCTATGTATAACAGAACCCAGAGTACTGATCTCAGTGCCAAGCTTCAAACTTGCAATTTCTAACCTGATGTAACCTTTCTTGAACCATTCATAGCCTATCAGCCCTCTCAAAATATTTAATGCCAATAGTTTAAAATGACAAAAGGGACACCTACTCATTGTAACTCTTTGTCACTAGTAACCTAGGTACAGAAAAATCATTCAATAAATAGTAAATTAATTTACTGAAGGAGTAGGTGCTTTTTCTAGTATCCCTGCCACGTGCTATCCTTATTCATAGCAGCAAATCCTTTACATATAATATGACCATATCCCACATGTTAAGTAATGAATTACAAGTTTGAGGTTGCAAGTGGCCTGAGAAATACAGGAATAGTAGAAAGACAATATTTCTATAATACCATATGGTAAGACTTTAAATCTATTTTCTGCAATGCCAGATAAGTTGGGCATTAACTGATTACATCAGGAACATTTATATATTTAGCAACATAGAGCCTGTTTGGTCTAATGAGTAAGGCACCAGACCAGAAAGTGGGAGACCAGGAGTTCTAGTCCTACCTTATGCATGAAAGCCAGCTTGGTGACCTTGGACCAGTCACTGTCTCTCAGCTCAATTCACCTCACAGTGTTGTTGTTGTTGTTGTGGGGAAAATAGGAGGAAGCTGTACTGGATATGTTCACCAGCTTGAGTTATATTTGTAAAAATAATAAAATAAATAAAATAAATAAAAATATTAATCCCTCAGACATCTATATGCATGGCACAGAAGCCTTAGAAACCAATAGCTAATTTGCCCCAGGGCCAGTAGATTAGGGAGGAGACCACCATAGACAATCTTGATCGGCATTACTAGGAACAGTTGGGTATGGTTAAGCCTCATCACCTGAGATGCTAATCAATGCTGTTTTCTTTCTTTTTCCTCCTTGTGATCTTGTCTGCAATCAGATTACTAGGAATAGGTGAGGTTATAGCTAATCCACCCCCCCTTTTTTTGACCACATCAAAGTCATGGAAATGGGAAAAGAATAAATTTCATCCCTCAACTCATCCCTGCTGTCAGAATAGCTTCTCCATACCCACTCCTGTTATCGAGAGTAGATATCCCGCCTATTTGTAACCTCTCATGAAAAGTTTGCCTCCCTGCTTACTTTAAACTCACCCAGCTCAGAATGTCAAGCTCCTTTGAATAAATTCTTAACAGGCCATGCAGATGTACCCTATTAATAGAAAAGAAACAGCTCATAATCCTCTATCTCATCTTTGTAAACTTTGGGATCTAGCAGAAAGCACTTTATTGAACCAGTGATGTATGAGGCAAATAGTACCATTTCAAATATATAAGTATATTTTCCATCATACCCTAAAATCATAAATATTTTGGATCAATTACTGTGATGAGTTGCATACCAGAACCAATATCTTTCCAGACTGCCCATATATTGCAGACTCCTGCAAGAGCGCAACCTAATTTTTTCAACAAATAATCTTTGACTTCAGGATTCAGGAAAACACATATAGATATTATACTGTCAGTATCTGTGGAGATTCTCAGTCATCCAGGTCATGGTTGTCCCAAAGGTGCTTTTTCTGGAGGCAACTGGAGGCAACTCTGAAGGCAACTGGACTTCTTGGTTTTTTCTTTGAAAACGTTTTGCTTCTCATCTAAGAAACTTCTTCAGCTCTGTGGGGAATGGAAAGATTTATATTCCTTGCAAACAGCTGATTATTTGCATCCTTTTAGAGGGCTGTTGAAGCACTTGGAGGTTTATCTGTGTCCTCAGGGTCACCTGAGTAGTGCTCCT
>JANHFL010003688.1:0-14882 GCA_032468155.1 Oxyrhabdium leporinum | reverse complement strand
ATCAGTATATTAATCCAATATACCTCAGAATATTGCCCCCACAATCCGGGTCCTCATTTTACCTACCTCGGAAGGATTACTATCTATCTACATTTGTTTTTACTTAAGGCAATTCTTAAATTTATCCCATCTCCAGATTAGTGACAGACAGATTTCATCAAAGTAATTCATTTTAAAGTTTAATAAATTTGAAAAAAAATAATCCGTCCTCAGTAATTGAATTAAATAATACCTGCCTCTGATTTTTCTGCTGTTTTCCCTTCTGAGAGGCTGTGTAGGCCAGGGGTGTCAAACTCGTAACCCATGAGCTGGATGCATCACATGCTGGCCACGCCCAAGCCCGGTTTAGCAAAGGGGACAAAAGTCATGATACATCATGTGACGATACCGTGACAATGCCACGATGACATAAGTTTGACACCCCTGGTGTAGGCAGTCAAATAAAATGTTTGACCAGCAGAATCACTGGAATTTACTTATTAGTTAATACAGAGGTTTGCATTGTGACCCAGAATTGTGATGTTCTCTATATTTTGGCATCTCTCTTTCTCTCTTAATATAATTCCTCTTAGTATAAACAAATATGCTACCAATTGAGCACGTGCTTCCTTATTGAAAAACAGATGTGGGCATTTTCTTTGGTCAGGGGAATTATATTTGTTCTACAAAATTATGGCAATGCATTCAAATAGCACTTGCTATTCAAAGTAGCTCCCTATCAACCAGATATAAACTTTTTTTTATTTTTACTGTACTCCCTCCACACTAACTTTGTAAATCTAGGAGAAAAAGAAAGAAATATCCCTCTGACAATTGAGATTTAATATTCTGTAAAGAGGACAAGTTGACACGTAACTCTTTGCAAAAATATAAAAATAAAAAAGCATATTATCCCTCATGCCAAATGTCAACCCACGTGCAATTTTTATTTGTCCCTAGACGACTTCTGCAAAAAATTCTATATCTGTTATCTGAAGTACTGGTTTATTAAAATGTATCTCTCTACCCTGTAAAATGTGACAATTGCTCAGCTTCCAAGTTTAACTATGAAGGTCTTCCAGTTCAAATAATCTAAATGTCTTTTGCATTTTGCTGCTTTCCAAAGATTATCCCCTAAGGTAATTTCTGTCTCTTCCATAGAAAAGTAACTTTTCTGCAAGTTTTTAATATATTCTTTTTTACAACAGACCATCTGTAAAATTATCCTAAAATTGGGGAAATAATAAAATAAGATGATGTCAGTCTGTCAAGGCTGACCAGGTCAGGAAGCAGGATCCACAAGAAATAATAGAAGTATATTGATAAAGGCCAATGTAACAGAATCTTGAAAGCCTGATCCCATTTCCCCCCTTTCTCTTTCTTGTATCAAAGAAACTTAAGTCAGAGGCACCAAAGAGACTTATGATCCCTTTCTAAAGCCTTCTTATTTTTCCAGGCTTAATTTAATTTTTAACTAACTGCCACATTCCTTCTCCAAGATCCACTTTGCGGCTCTCTACAGATGGGGCATTGTTATTCAAATCATTAATAGCTGATATTAATAATTAATATTAAAATAATGTAATAGTTACCTAAATAATTATAATAATATCTAGTTCTAATATCATGAGAAGAATGGCCAAGAAGCAATAGATTCATACTACAAAAAAAAAAGGGGGGGTTGCAGTATGAATCGGAAAACCTTACAATAAGAGCAATAGAGAAAGTTCCTTTATATTAAAAAATACACACATCTCGCACTCAAAATTCCAAAGGGGATGAACTTGGCAATACCGTAGAAGGCTTTCGATCTGTAAGAACTAAAATAATGAATCAAAGTCATATGCTTGTTGGTATCTACTACCACCCTTCAAAGTAAGAACGAGTTTACATAATGCCACATAAAGCCAATTGCCTGTCTTTCAAAGAAAGATGACATGACAGATTTTAATTATTCCACAGTATTTCGACAGGCAAGCAAACGAGGATGCTCCTTCCAGCAAAATTTTGACCTGTCTAACCTAAAACATTCTTCTTCAGAGGATGGAAAAATAGAGTAACTTTCTTTGACTTGATAGCTCCTAATAGAGAACAACAACAACAGCAACAACAACAACAACAAAATGGAAATACTAGTAACATTACTGGAGCATTTGATTTTGAAACTGAATTATTTAACAGCTTAATTACTGAATAACTTAAGCTGAATGCAGTCAAATACATATCTTGGACATTAAAAAAAAAGAAGAGATTTTAATGAACTCATAATAAAGATAAGTAGGGGAAACTAATGGAAAAAGGAGTCCAAGAGGAGTGAGAATGTCTAAAAAGGGAGATATTAAAAGAACAATTGCTAAGAAACATTAAGTACAACAAAAGCCAATATACTGAATGTTAATCTGGTGACCAACTCAGATTGGATCCTGCAACATTATCTTGGGACATGTATATTTGCCTTCATTCATATTGAATATTAAACTTAGTGAAGATTTGAAAGCAAAAGAAACAGATCATCAAGGATGAATGTAAACAGGTAATGTAGAGCAATTGCAGAATAAATAGTTACAATGAGCTGAAAAATGGCTACAAAGGCAGAAAAGGGAAAACAAAGAAAAGGTAGAACTACTTCCCTTGTATGTTGTTTTCATCTTCCCCAGTAAGAGGGCATGTGATCCCCAGGCAACTGTGAAAAGCAGACCTGAAGCTTGACATGGAATATAAATTTATTTATTTTGAATGAGATTCGGTCTTCAGGATTGCATGAATTCTATCACAACATTCTAAAGGAGCCTGTGAATGGTTGGCTGAAACTTTATATAGTATCATCCAGAAACCCTAAGGATCAGGTAAAGGAATGACCAGATTAACAAAAGAGAAAAATAAGGTTCAAGTGAATTAAAGACCACTCTGAATGGCATGCAAAGCCCCAATTCTCCTTTTGGGCTTTAAAACTGGGATGCCCTGCATATACAATAAGTGCTATGATAATAATGCTAATAAGGAAGACATGTTAGCAACACAAGCAATTCAGAAAAGCAAGGAACATGAGGAAGAGTCCCTGCCGCTAGCAGTAATCAATGAAATGCAGGGTTGACCCAGAACAATGTTTCTTGGCAAAGGACATGAGATAATGCTATCTATTCGCATGCACCATAAAAGGCTGCTGGCTCATACTGATTACAGAGTGACCTGGCAATATCAGTAAGCCTTCTGACTTTGATGTTCCCTTAAGCCACTCCTCTATGCTCATGCAGGCTTAATTCTAAACTGATTTAAGAAAATCCTGACTGCACTGAGATGCTCTGACAATAAAACAGAACAGAACAGAACAACAGAGTTGGAAGGACCTTGGAGATCTTCTAGTCCAACCCCCTGCTCAGACAGGAAACCCTATACCATTTTAGACAAATGATTATCCAATCTCTTCTATAAAACTTCCAGTGTTGGAACATTCACAATTTCTGGAGGCAAATTGTTCAAATGGCTTGCAAAAGACATTTCAGACTGACGTCTACCCTAACTCCCAATTTCCTATTCCAGAAAAACAATTGCTAATCATTTTTTTTTTCTTTCTGAAAGTGAATTTTCCTGGACTTATACATATGCGTACCAAGTTGTGTTATATTTAGACAGGCAAAGTGAAAGAGTAAAAATGCACATATAGGCAAGTACGACAGCAAGTATTTAAAATTGAATTGTGAGTATAACATTATAACTGTGCAGAATGTTCCCTGTTCAAAATGTAGCAGGTTTTTTTTAAAGAAAAAAAAAGATTTTTGCTTCTGTGAGCTGTCTACTCTTCCTCTAGCTTTTTAGTTGTTAATGAAGTCCACAGTATACTCTTTCATCATTTTGCCGGTCACTTGAGGTAAAAGGTTTTCAGCCACAATCCTCAAATATCCCAAATTAACCAAAGTGATAATAGAAGATGTCAATTATCCTGATATCTGCTGGGAATCTGGTCTGCTAAGACTCAGAGATTCAACAGATTCTTATCCTTGGTTGCTGCCTCCTTCATTTGTCAGAAAGTAGAAGTAAAAAGGTGAGGATGTGTGGGTTTGTATGTGTACTATATGAACCAAGAGGGAGGATTTGGTGAAGACTGAAGGCAAGTGGCCCCTAGGGAAAAAAAAGTGTTCATGTTATATTTCAGCTTTGATTGTTGAGAGGCTGAGGAACTGAGACAAGGTAGGCTGAACACTGGATTTCAGAAGAAAAGATTTTGATGACCTCTGAGGGAAATTAAATTGAATTCAACACCTGAAACTGTGAAGAAGAAAAAGTCCAAGAAGGAGGGAAGCATTCTACAAAATGAAAGACTACAGTCACAAAATATTCCTCAGGGGAAAGAGAGAAAGAGAAAGGGAGGGAAGGAGAGAGAGAATTGGTTGGTAGGCCTGCCTTAAATGTCCTTAAAATCATTAAAGGGGAAAAGGGCCATGCAGAAAAATTGGGAGGAGGGAAACATAACCAAAATAAAACACAGGGTAGTTTCCAGATATTATAGGAACGCTGTCAGAAAAGGTAATGTTTAAAATACCCTGGGGCTTGGAGAGATGCCACAAATAGAATTATTTGGGTATCAGGAAAAAAAGAGAAAGCCAAAGAGAACATAGGTCCTCTGAGAAAAGAAAGTAGCAAAGTGGCAATGGGTGATATGAAGAAGGCAGAACTCCTTAACTCCTATTTTGTTCTATCTTTTTTTTTCCCAGAAGGCCTCATGATTATGCCAATGAGGGAATGAGGAGGCGGCAGTTGAGGATGAAGAGAGGGTAAAAGAGAAAATAACTACTAATTTAAATGAATTCAAGTCTCTGTGGCTAGATGGATTAGATCCCAGAAAGTTAAAAGTACTAACAGAGGTAATTATAGAATTCTTCGCAATCTATGAGAACTCATGAAGAACCAGTGAGACTTGAGGAAAATGAATATGACAGAACATGACAGTGTGAAAGGGATAGGAGTATCTTGGCCGACCATAGGTTAAACATCAGCCAATAGTTTGATTGAACTGCTAAAAATAAATACTATCATGGGATCCATTAACAAGAATTTAGAGGATTATAACAACAGATTGTGGGAATTAATCCCACATATTCTGCTCTGATCCATATGGAATATTGCAATTCAAAAAGGGTAATGACAAATTGGAGTGAGTCCATAATAAGGCTACCCAAGATGAAGAATCTGGAAACCAAGCCTTATGAGAAACAGTTCAGGAGATATGAAGAAGCAGATTTCATATATCTGAAAGGCTGACATACAACACAGAGACCAAGTTATTTTCCATGGTTTTAGGAAGCAGGGCCAGACCCATTGGTCTAAAGCAACAAAGAAAGTGGTTCAAGGGAGACATCAGGAGGAAATTCCTGATCTTATGACCTGGCAACCAGTGGAAATTGTACGTTGAGTTGTCTCATTGTTAGGGATCTTGAAAGAGAGGCTAGATATATCTAATGGATCTTTCTCTAAGCAGGAGCTAAGACCAGATGACTTTTGTGATATTTTTCAATTATTTAAAGAAAATATGTATTTATTTATTTATTTGTTTGTTTATTGATGCAAAGATTTAATATCCATAAGTACACAAAGAAGTCCTGAAACTTGCACAGTTAGTGCTCAATATAGTTGATGAAAACTTTCCTAATATCCTTTGTTGTAATCCAGCTGATCTACAATATCAATAAACACTTACATTTTTCATATATTTCTGATTTCAGTTATTTGGACAATTATTTTTCTTCTATAAACCATACTCCAAATGTTTCACTTTGCCATGCCGCATAATACACCACGTAAAAGGAAACCGCTCTTCATTAAATTGAGTCAAATTTATGCTATGTATATAGGCTCTTAATTTTGCCATTGCTGTATATTCTTCAAGTTAAAATTTCCAATCTGATATAGTCAGCAATATATCTTATTTTCAATATTATATCAGGTTTATCCTCATAGCCATGAAAGTGGATCTTAGTAAATTGTTGCTGTTGATATGTCCTGTAATAATGCTTGCTTTAAAAAAGTGGTATCATTTCACATTTGTTTTGAAAACTCTCAGACTAGGGCTGTGTATTCTGGGACTTTAAAATTTTTACATTCCAATGCATTTTATGATGTGTAGGTTATCAGGAGCTTGGGTGTTTGAGAGTGTTTTTATCCATTGTCCATTCTGTTTTTATCCATTTATCCATTGTTTTTATCCATTTTTTCCCTTGTGAGTTAAAGTATGGCCATTTGCTTGATCCACCTTGTTTGTTCTTCTCTAAGCCTTACTACAGATAGTACTTCCAGTCAATCTAGGGCTGTTTATTTTTTAAGCAGGAGTATAAACATGCTATAAGCACTGCAAATCATGACCTCAGAGATGGACCCATTCATTTTTACCTTTGTTTATAAACCATTACCAATAAAACAGCATCATGTATTTTTTTTCTTTTCTTTTCAGAGATTCAGCTGTTAAAGTCTAGGACCAAACTCATGTTAACTTTCCCACATTATATATAATTATATATAGTTTATGTAGTTGTATGTGGACCTCTGCTGGCTGTTCCCAAGAGCTCTTAAGCCTCTTACAAGATCATAACATGGTTGTTATTATATTCCATTCTCTAACACCCTCCCCACATCTCAATGTATTAATATGCAACAATCCATCTTTGAAAAATCTGGACAGAATTCAATGTAACTGATATGAATTTTAAAACAGCCGGCTCTTTAATCTAGCTCTTCAAAAAGGCAGATAAAGGGCAATCTTTCATTTCCACTAGCTATCCTTTTATTTGTTTCTGTAGTGTTTGTTCCTATTTAAATTTATGCTTCATAAGAAAAGCTCTTGTGAGGAAATGATTAAATAATTGGACATCTATACGTATCTGAAAGAAACTCAATGTTCTCTTATTATTCTATCTCTTAGCAACCTAATAACACTCAGAAAGAGCTGCTGGATGGAAATAGATGCAGAAAATGTGCATCCCTGCAATCTAGTTCAGTACGGTGATACTTTAGGTTACAGATAATCCTTGATTTATGAGCACAGTGGATATTAAAATTTCCACTGCTAAGCAAGGCAGTTGTTAAATGAACAGGGCCTGATTTTACAACCTTTTTTCCACATTTGTTAAGCAAATTACTGCAGTATTAAGTGAAATCACACAGTCACTAAGTGAGTCTTGCTTTCCCATTGACTTTTCTTGACAGAAGATGGCTAAGAATGTTACAAATAATGATCACACAATCCCAGGACACTGCAATCATCATAAATGCATGCTGATTTCCAAGCAGTCAAATTTTGATCATGTGAACGTGGGAATTCTGTGAATAGTAAGTAGTAAGTGCAAGGGCTAATTATAAATCACTTTTTCAATGCTGTTTTAACTTTCAAAAGTCACTAAATGAAAGGTTGTAAGTTGAAAACTACCTGTACCTTCATGCCTAATATTTGGCTTGGAACACCTTTTGTAACCCTCCTCCTCTTCTTCCTCCTCCTCTTTTTTTTAGTACTGCAAAGTAAAACGGACGAAAAAAGCAAAATCATGAATTCACTTGCCAGCAATTTTGATTGGCCTTTCTAATTTGAGAGCATTTGCCACTAACAAATTGTGAGTGTCCATTATCAATAGATAATTTACACTGTCCCATTTTCCATCTTTAATTTTGATTCTTAATGTTGACTCTTAATGCATCCTCATTTCTCATTTCTCCCTATTAGCCAACCACAGTTAAATTGATACACCTAACTCAGAATGATATTCTGCATACCTAATGAAGCAAGCCACCAGCCATACAAGTCTGCCACTCATTTTGGTTGCTGATAAACTATTACAAACTCCTTTTGAATTTACTGCAATAGGCTAACCAATCTAGCTGAAGATGACATGCACACAAGATTGTTTAAAACAATGCATTAAGCAATGTACTATATTAAGTAATATGAATAGTTCATTTCCCTCTTTAAGATATATGTCTTTGTGGGGGTTGAATAATGTCTCTCTATTTCACCGAGAATCATTGAGTATAACAATTATAATCACCTTCAATATTTTACTGTATGTCATATCAGGTAGCCTTCAGTAGAAAACTTGCTCAGTATTCTAGATATATTCTAATGCTTCCTGCATTAGTCTATATCCTGTAGGCTAACAAGTAGGAAAGTTTAGCACAAACTCTAGCAAGACAATCTAGATAGATAAAATATTTTATTCGTCAACTACGATTAGGCATACAAGGAATTTGTCTCTGGTGCATAAGCTCTCACTGTACAAGCAAAAAAAAAAGTAATAATCATAATATTAAAGTAATAATAATTATAATAATGATGCAATAAAAGAAGGTAGTGGAACAGATGAGAAGGATAAAAGTAATACAGGCACACTAATTATACTTAGACATAAAACAGTACTATAGTTATTGGGTGTTCAATAGAATGATGGTACGAGGAAAGAAATTATCTCTGTGTCTAGTTTTTTTTGCATGCAATGTCCTATAGCAGCATCTCAAGGGGAGGAGTTGAAACAATTTATGGCCAGGAAGTAAGGGGTAGCTATTTTCTCAGCCTTCTTTTTGACCCGTGCAGTATGCAGGTCTCAGTGGAAGGCAGGCTGGTTGCAATAGTTTTTTTCAGCAGTCCTAATTATCCATTGAAGTCTGTACCTGTCCTCTTTGGTAGTAGTACCAAACCAGGCAGTTATAGAAGTATAAATCACAGACTCAATAATTCCTCTGTAGAACTGTACCAATAGCTCCTTGGGCAGTTTGAACCATCTGAGTTGGTTCAGGAAGAGCATTCTTTGTTCTGTTGTGAAAACAGCAAAAACACTGCTGCAGGAAGAATTCAAGTTTTCCATTGCTCTTTCACCCTACCTCATTTATTTGGTGACTAATAGCTGCATAGTTGTAAGCTAGCCATTAGTCTGAATTTACTGGACTATTACTAACACAATCTAAGTTCAAAAAGCCATTGATATAATTGGTGATCTATATATTGCAATTATAGAAATCTTAGCACCTGGGATATCTGTGCTTCCCCATTCCAGGTAAAAGGGGTGGGACACCCCCCCTTTCTTTAGAAAAATGTGTTTACACCTTAATTCTTGATCTCTAGTGGAGCTATATATCAAGATCCTCCAGAACTCAGGAAACAGGAGCTAAAAGATGACAGAAAATGATCTGATAGAATAATGTTCTATGTTTGTGATAGACAACTCTGCTAGAATAATATTGCATAACCCTGTTTTATGTAATATATAAAATATGTTCCTGAAAACATTGAAATTGTTGGGACTCTTTTGATGAATATTCCCAATATCCAAGCAAACCATTTCTATGATTATCAGGTACAGATTTCTTCCAAGAATTTTTGTACTTCAGGTAGTCTCCTCATTTCTGTTAAGTAGAAACTAGAGCTAAGTAGTTTAGTGCTCATACTTTGAATATATTTTCATGACATTCTGACCTAGTCAATCTCTTTTTGAACTGAAACTTGAACTAAAAGTTTTAAGAATATTCAATTGGATCAGTCATAGACTAAAGTTAGTTCCTTTTTTAAACCAACCTTCTAACCTTGTATCTTATCTTTGAAGTTGAACACTGAATAATCAGTTATGAAATGGCTTGCCTTTCAGCACTCAGGAAATGCAAGGATTAGTCACACTCGCCGCATGTCATACTCGCTGCATCACAATGTTTTTCCCATTCACAGAGCTGGGCATGGGCATGGCCTACACATGATGCATCCATGGGTGTGGCCTGCGTGTGATGCATCTGGCCCATGGGCTGCCAGTTTGACACCTCTGGATTAGATCATAAATTGTATGCATGAAGTTCCACTTACTTATTTCAATGACAAAAAAAATGTAGAATTTAAGAGCTGTGTGATACCTTCAGATTGACTCTACCGGCAGAAACTTTCTGATCCTAATATCCTCTAAATTATTAGGCTGTGTAATAGAAAAATATAGTCTGAGGTACTCTCTACAGAAGTGAAAGGGATCCAAATATACCATAAAGCTACTAAAGGTTGAATAAAAGCCACAGCTCCCATAGGAGATTATAGAAAATGCTGCCTTTGGCATTATTCACACCCCAGCAGGCCCATTTTTCTATTTCTGAGTGAAATTGTTATTTGTCAGGCAAAGAAGCTCATTTTGTGCACCTAGCTACAGTTTTGCCATAAATTAATTACTGTCAGCACATGAAACTTAAGCTATTTCTGCCTGAGTCACATAGGGTGAGTTTACCTCATTAATGATCTCAGAGCGGGAGAGATAAATTCACACAGCCGATGTAAAAGGGTTGATGAAAATTGCTAATTTTTGATGTGGTATTGTTTTAATACAGGTACAGTCAACAAATCTTAGAACTGCAGCAGAAGGGAATGGTAGAAAACAGTCTGAAAATGTAAAAGAGAAAGAAGAGAGAAAAATAAGACAAGGAAAGAAATGTACACGAACATTATTAGTTATTTCCTTGATGTAGTTTCATGTCAGCTGTACACATTCTCCCTCACATTTTGCATATTGTATGGGAGTTTTATTTGCATGTGATGTCATAGAAATGCTTCTAAACATAGACGCATAGTATCACATACACACTGAAAAATATCTTGTTGAGCATCATTTACCAAGTAAACAATGGCAGTTTCCTAATGTGTGCATGTATGGGGAAAGATCCGGTCAAAAAACAGGTTTGTTGATTAATGTTGCTTTTAAAAATAAAGATCATTTTTGTCCATTTAAATTGGGATGTTAAAATTGAGGGCTTTCCAAATTCTGATTTGGACAAAATTTGAGGTATTGAATTAAAGTAAGCTCTTCTGAAACAGCTCTCTGAAGAAAGAACATTTCAAAGCAGATAAAGCAGAGAGGAGGAAGAGAAAAGGAAACAGAGTTTTGTGTAATTGATAATTTGGTTTCCTAATCTTAGTAAGCAGGGCTGTTTTAACACATGGGCCTGATGGGCACAGGCCCATGGGCCCCACGAGCATAGGGCCCCCATAATAATCTGTGTATGTTAACCCTTCAATGTACCTTGTATCATATAAATACAGCAACTGTTATGGCTTATTGAATATTATTGTGTTTTTCAAGCCTCGTGTATTGTTCAAATGTTTATTATGTTGATTAGTTGTTGCTGCACAGCATGTTTTCAACACCAATTTTGTTGGAAGTGCAATAAAATAAATATATGTTTAATTTTATTGACCATTTACACTTTTAAATTTACTCATTCTTGTGAGTAGTTGTCATAGGGGCCCCAGTACACTGCTTTGCCCGGGGCCCATAATGCTGTTAAGACGGCGCTGTTAGTAAGGAGTTAAACAGTCCAAAAACATGCAGAAATATTAAGGACTGAAATATATTCCAGTTTTCAATACTTTTTACTGGTTATCTTTCCCTAAAAGCAGAAAATAAAAGTAATTTATGTGACATCTTTCTGCACTCAGTGAAATATAACACTGAATGATTGTTTAGAATATCCATTATATTAATGTACTACTGCCAATGATAGTTTCATTGTTATTCTGTTTTACTTAACAATGAGAAAGAAATTTGTTTTGTTCTCAACAGAGTGTAAGTTTACCTGATTTCACATTTTGGAACTAGTATATAATCTTAAAGTTAATTATCATTTTAAACATTCACTTCTCTCAATTTTGCAATGCGAGTTTTATAAAAATAATGTCATGTATTAATAACAGTAATGTAGTTTGTTCAGCATAGCTACAATTATAACTGAATATCTTGCATGCGAAATTAACAAACAAGGCAAAAAACAAACAAGACAGTATATCACCAGAATTGAAGATCAGGTGGGAAAATAAGAATAACATGCTAAGATAAGATGCAAGCAAGCTAGAACAGGTGAAATAAAAGAAGCTGAAGAACAAGAAAATCAAAGAATACAGATAGTCCTTGACTTATGACCACAATTGAGCCCAAAATTTCTGTTGATAAGTGAAACATTTATTAAGTGAATTTTGCCCCATTTTACAACCTTTCTTACCATGGTTGTTAAGTGAATCACTGCAGAAAGTTTGGTCATATGATTATAGGGACATTGTCCTGTCTGTAAGTGTGAAAAAAGATCATGCCATTTTTTTCAGTGCTATTGTAAATTTGAACAGTCACTAAATGAACTGTTGTAAGTCGAGAACTACCTGTAACTGATCAAGGAATATGACCTAGAAACAAAGAAAATTAAAGAAGCACTAGGAAATAATAAAGTAGCAAATAACAGCTACAGGAGAGCACCAAACTGACAAGATGATTTTGAAAACTGCAATAGAAGGAAGATCAACTTGAATGAAGTTTGGATTGATTATAGAAAGGCGTTTTACTCCCTGCCACATATTGGAAAATCAACTACTTGGAAATAACAGGAGTCAGTGGAAATATCAGATGCTTTGTGCAAAGATCAATTGCACAATGGAAAACACAATTGCTGGTCAGTGGTGATAGACTGGCACAGGTTAATATCAAGAAAGGAATCTTTCAAGGAGACTATCACCATTACTGTTTGTCATTACATTGATTCCTCTGTCAACAGTATTGAACAAGTCAAGCCATGGCTATCAAACATCAGGCTATCCCTTCTTTTTTCCATGGACAATTTGATGCTGCATGGAAAAAAACACAATTTGAAGTAGAATTACTGCTCAATACTGTCTGTATATAAAGTCAAGAATATTGCAGTAGACAGCAAACAGTAAAAACTGAAGGGATCAAAATGTCCTATAGAAATAATAACAAGAGTCTGGATCAAGAAGTTCATTACAAATACCTGGACATCCTTCAGGTTGACAACACCAAGCACACTGAAGTCAAGAAGAAGGTCAGAAGAGAATATATTATGAAAGTGAAGAGCTCTGAAAATCCAAATCCAGTAGATGAAATGCTATCAAGCAACTAACACCTGGGCAATCCCAGTCATTAGATACATAGCTGGAATAGTGGACTGGACTAAAGCAAAACTAAGACCAGAAAAATAATGAGAATGAAACATCTTTCATCCATGCACTGATGTTGAAAAACTCTACTTACCAAGGAGCATAGATGGGTATGAAATGTTGCAGTTGAAGAAGAAGAAGAAAAGGCATTGGAAGAATTTCTGAAAGACAGTAAAGAAAATGCCCTGAAGCTAGTATACCATGAAGGCTTACCGAGTATTGGAGAGATTAAACTGACCTACAAGAAAAACTAACTGAAGTACAGCATTAAATGGTCAATATATTAAAAATTAGTTGTTGTTAATACAGGCAAAGTAGATAACAAGAAGACCTGGCAATATATGAGACTGAAAAAAATTAAAGACACAAACAGAGGGGTTAATTCTGCTGCACAAGTTCAAGCCTTAACAACAAATGCATGAAAGCCATTATTGGAAAGACAGCAACTGACAGCAAATGCTATCTCTGCAAAGAAGATGAAAAAAACAATGGACCACCTAATTAGCTTCTGCAAGAAAAGTGTACAGACTGATTTTTAAAAATGGCATGACAAAGTAGCAGCAGTGGTACATTGGAAGATCTGCAAGAAATACCATTTGTTTGTAAGCAAGAACATGTGGGAACATGAAATAGACAAAGTAGTAGAAATAAAGAAGTTAAAGTGCTCTGGGACTTTAGAATTCAATCAGAGCACCCCAGTTTTAACAATTGTTGATAGGAAGGACAAAAAAGTTGGATAGTGGATTTGACAGTATCTGGAGACAGCAGAATACAAGAGAAAGAAGTAAATAAAATACAAAAGTTCTTCAAACAGAAGTAGAACAATTTTAGTGTTGTTGTTTTTTTAAAGGAAAGTACCTTTGTATTATTACATAAATTGTCTTGGGTGCAGTTCCAAAGAAACAGGAGCACTATTTCAATACTCTTAGCATTGACAAAAATCATCATTAGTAAATTGTAAAAGGCAGCTCTACTTTGAACAGCTTGCAACCTGCAACCTTTAACATCATCAAACAGCATCTGCCTATTCCAGAATCTTGGGAAGGAATTGATAGGGGGATAAAAATGCCAGATCCAGTCTAAACCACTAGCTGACTGTACAACCAGCCATAATAATAAAAGCATCTGTACTAACATTGATATTTAAATGAAGTAATGAAAAATGCATTAAGTTAAATTCTTCTTAAAAGGCAGTCTCTACCTGACAAAAATTCAGGTGAAAATGAATTTGACTGGAAAAATATCTCCCCAAATACATAAAATATAAAAAAACAAATAGAAAGGAGGACAGGTATACACACATCCAAAGAATGCAATTATCTTTCTGTGCTGAAAAATTAGGAAACTGCTACTTTCAGTTAATACCAAAAACCTAGCTGCTTTAAAATCTTCCTTTCAAAATGTATAATGGTTCAATATTTTGGGTTTTGTCACCAAAAAGATTTCTATTATTTTAACTTGAATGAAGGTATAAAAAATGTAAAGATAATGTCTTTTTAACTTTTGGTGACTTAATATTTTATTCTTTGCATTAATATTGAAAAATGTTGCTGCTGACCTGATCCTGCTTATCTTCTAAGCTTAGAAAGAGTTGGCAAATTCCTGAAACAGATATCTTCAGAATCTGATTATACAGTATTTCCCTCACAATCATGGGGTATAAGGTTCTTAAAACTCACCAGGCATCTGATATAAAGCTGCATAGAAATGTTACCAATTAAAAAAAGCATATCAAATTCAAGTAGTAAATTCTCATTAAACTATAGTAGACTAGAACAAATGAGCTAATCAGGAAGTACCTTAATCTCTTCAGCACCTCATCATTCCCATTTCAAAAGCTCAGATAAGCAACTAATCTGCTGGAAAGACTGGAAATGAGCTACTGGTAATAATGTATTAATTCAACATAGTCCACAGTTTAAAAAAGGTTTTGCCAGGAGATAAAATGTTTCAAACTCTC
>JANHFL010003687.1:77320-98014 GCA_032468155.1 Oxyrhabdium leporinum | reverse complement strand
AACTCCCAGAATTCCCCAGCCAACGCTGGCTGGGAATTCTGGGAGTTGAAGTCCACCAGACTTAAAGTTGCTAAGGTTGGAGACCCCTGGTCTAGACCATACATCTGCCTTGTCAGGGAACTCAAGTGCCTCAGGTGCTCTATGCCGCAGTTCTTTGCAGAGGATCCCAGATTTAATCTCTGACCTCTCCAGGTAATACTGGCAAAACATTTGCCTGAAGAGCAGCTGCCAATCCATACCAGCAGCACTGAACTAGTTGGTCCAATGAATGCTCTTGGCTTGGTATATAAAAGATGAAGTCCCTTTCCAAGTTAACTCCTGATGGCTATATAGACACACCCATTGGTATCAAGTGCAAGAAACCAAGAGCCAGGAAAGAGTTCAGAAAGCACTGAGAATTTATTCCATGAAACCTACACACAAATCTGATCTACTAATGTCAAGACAAATTAGTGCCAGGTAAAAGTCAACGGACTTCAAGCAGGGCTGGAATTAGGTCTCTTTTGTGGGTGTAGGGTCTCAAGACTGGTGATGCATTTGACCCCTCCCTCAGGTTCAGTCTGGTCCTCTCCTACAATTGGTTTTCTATTATGTAGCAGCTTAAGATCTGAATTTCAGGAACATGGAGATATAACAGTTTGGGTTTAATGCCAAAATAAACAAGTTAGTATTCCCAACTCTAAAGAGTGGGGCTTCTTTTGGGGGGTGGGGGTGGTGAGATCTGATGATACAATTTAAAAAACCCCACATTCAATTACTTGTATTTAAAAATCCTAAAAGTTACATATTCTAGAGGTTATCAAAATATTTTACTTACTATCTCTACAATAACAATTAAAATGGAATGTAAGATACTTAATGTTAAGCAGCAAAATTACAAATTCTATCCTTCAGTCAAACAAACATTTAATTGCCCTGAATCTCTGGGCTTTCAATTTCAACTGGTGGGAATTCAATTTCACTGTAGTTACATAATGATAACCAGATGTCCTGGCCAAATAAAGACAATCCAGGGGTGGAGACTTGGATTACATAGGAGGATCACTTCTGGGCTACCACAATGTCACAAGTTAGAACATCAGAAAGCGGCAGTCTTTAGGCAGTTTGTTTGGGTTTTATTGAATTATATAATATGAACCAACAAAACTAGGTTCCTTCTATTTCTGCTCAGCTAATCCCCCACAGCAAAGTTCTCACTTGTTAGGTTTTAATGGCTACTGCTCAATAAGAGCAAGGACCTTTTACGATCTGCCCTAAAATTCATGTCTGTACAATTCTGAATAGGAACAACACTGTGCAAGCGAGATCGTGAAGCTAAAGGTACGCATGGTTAGAGCCTTGCAGAATTTGCAGATGCATTTCTCAACTATTCTCTTTATGATGTCACTTCAATGATTATTTTTATCACATTTAATATCTCCAAGACCTGCTTCAATTGGAAAACTGGAATCCCGCGGAATTATGGATTTCAACGAGTCCAGTCAGCACAGCCTATGGAGAGGAATCCTGAAAACTTAAATTCAACATCATCTGGGTCTATACTGGAAGATGATAGCTTTCCCATCCTTGAACCAAAGTTTTTAATAAAGATGCTAATGTGACTTGGTCTCCCTCTTGCGATGTTGAGAACATGCAGTGAAAAGAATTGTATTCCCAGGGCAATTACAATTAGAATTCTATTCATTGGGCAATTGCAATCCCCACTAGGGAAATATACAGGTATCACTGAGCATGACCATCATTCTTCAGAGCACTGATATAGGACCCAGCTGTGTTATCGGCCTGCTTGTTTTTGAACAGCACACAGAATCACATGGAAAATCTAAATGGAAGTCATTCACATAACAAATTGTCACATCAACTGAATATACGGATCACCCTCCTGAATATAAAGATCACCCTCTGTGCCTCATCACAATAACATAATTATCCTTCATGTTAAACTTGACTTCTGAAGCCTTCACAACACATTCATATAATCTTTTTAGTAGAAATATGGACTTAGAAATATTATCACTTTCAGGATGTATTTTTGACTTCCAAACTAGTCTAATTAGTACTTTCAGTGATTGATATATACCTGGTATTTTCTGATGACTCTTCTGGAAATACTAAGTCTGAGTCTGCTTAGCCTTTTGAGAAAAATTCTGACAGCTAGCACCCCCAAACATTTAGAGAGTACTAAGTGGGAGAACAATTAACTAGTTGCCATGCTTCTTGGTTTCTACAGATTATTGATTTTAGTACCAAGAGCAAGGGAAAAATGCTAATGATTATTAGTCAGTTATGTGATGTGATTTCTACTTAGCAATTGGTGAAAGGTGCCTTCATCTCTAAAAGGAACACTAGATCTTATTTCATAGGCACTTAAAAATAATAATATCCCCATTTGATTTCACAGGTAAGCATTAGATAAATCTGTTTGCTCTACTGAATTTTCATGAAGAATGCTCCTAAAATTAATCTTGCCTAATTACTGCAGAGAACCGGCAAGATTTGATTTTTCAGTCTTTAAATATTTTTGCATAGCAAGCCTTAATTTGGCTAATGCCACCCAAACTGATTATCACAAACACCCTAATCCTTTGTTTTTGTTATAAGGATCAGTGTGGCCCTTATATTAAGATGATGAGCAAGAAGGGAAGTTTTAATCCTGTACAAAGGCCACTTTCTCATGGGATTCATTAAATTCTGACTGCAATCCTATATTTCAATCTCTACCTACCTGGGAGAAGGCCTACAGCATTGTAGTCAATTATATATATGAAGTGCTGTTTCCCCATGGGAAACTAAGGGATAAAAATCATTTCAGATCTGAAATACATGCAAGGCATGGAATGGGGAAAGAGAGCTATTGTCTCGTAAATATATTAGTCGAAGCATGCATGTAAAAACAAATGATTCACTGTTATTATAATAAAAGGCCATGTTTTATAATTAACTCTATAGAGAAAATGTCTTTATAACGGATACCAGAAGGATTATGATCAATTCTGTAGACATGTAGCATTTTGCATTTCAAGAACAAAAAATTCTGAATTGCTGTCCTTGACGTCCATCTAACCGAGATTCAACTTGAAGCATAAAAACAAGTTCCAGGATGTGCAAAAAAACACCCAGCTTTTCCCTCAAACTGGTGCCCTCTAAATGTATTCGATTGGAGAGCACCATAGGAGTGGTTAATTTCACAGGAGTCTGGGTGGAAAGGTGGACTTAGGCAATCTTGAACAGATATATCATATGTCTCAGAGACTTTTAATTGTTCTTGTCCTCCTTTTCTTTCATACTCTGTTACTTTGATATGTTTGAAACAGCATGTGTTTGAAATGGAAGTTTAACAAATGGAATTTAACCAATTCCAAAGGTTAAAAGTGAATATTTAATGGAACTTTAACAAATGAGATATTTGTTTCTAGATGGATCAGTTCAGCTTCTGTGTAAGCAGTGATAAGAGTACATTTAGTGGTAACACAAGAGATTGTGATAAATAAAAATTCCAGTCATTTAGTTTTCTGAAAAGGAACTGATCACTATACACCTTTGCTAGATGCTTTACCTCTTTGATCCTGACCTGCTCAAGGTTGACTCAGCCTTCCATCTTTCTGAGGCCAATAAAATGAGGGCCTAGTTTGTTGCGGGCAATATTCTGACTCTGTAAACCCCTTAGAGAGGACTGTAAAGCACTGTAAAGCGGTATATAAATCTAAGTGCTATTGCTATTGCTATTTTAAATCTCATTCAACTCACAAATCCCTCATTTTATATATGCACTGCCACTCTTGAGAAGACAAAATCTGCCGTATCATCGGACTTCCACTTTTGAGGAAAACCATGGAAGAAATTATTGGACTTGATTTTAATTTCCCAGAGTTCTAGCTAGCTATACCTAATTGCACTAGCTCTTAGAAAATCTTTACAGCTGCCTGAGCCAAAGCAGCATAAGAACAATTCTGAGACTGAGCATAAATAATTACAGGATGGGTGGAGTGACCAAGGCAGACTCCAAAAAATGTAAGAAAATTATCATTTGGAAGAATGTGTGAGTGTGACATGCATCAATAATTTTGGTGGCAGAACAGTTGGGCAGAGAACAGGTGATAGCTTTTCTAAAGAAATATGCACCATTCAGTTTTCTAAATTTTCTAAATTGATCCAAATTAATACAACCCAGTCTGTTGTGAAGAACTTGAAGTGTACAGATTTCCTTTTCTGATTTTGTCAACAGCCGAGGGTCATCATATTGACTCTGGCAGGTATGTCTTCAAGAAAAACCCAAAAGGATTGATAATTGTTTCATGTTTAAATCCAGTTTAAATCAGGGTTTTCTCTAGATATAGTTTGTGGTATAGGCCACTTGTCTGGATTCATATATTTGCCTAACCATAAAACAGATCAAAACAACACTGAACTGAGTGACTAGTTATAAATATCATATAATGTTTCAGTATGTTTGTTTAGTTCTGATTTATTAGCAGGTTGTAGAATTCCAGTCACAATGAATTAAATATTAAGATTTATGCCTTACCATATTATACTACCTATAAACTATGGTTTATTCATAATACTTAACACATGACTTTAATGCAATATATGACTCCAATAAATGGAATTTCTTCAAATAGAGGAGTGTGCTATAAACATCTGCTTGGAAGCAAAACATTTGGGATGTTTTATCTTCTATGCTTGAATAATACATAGATCCCTATGCATAATTAGAGTATAAATTTCATGACTTTTCTTATCCAAAAGGCTTCCTTTGTGATAATTATGCTACATAGATAGCTGACAGGAAATTACATAATTCAGGGTTGCAGTAATATGATTCATTATCATTAATTTACATTAGTGCAATGAGCCCACTCATTTTGGGCATGGAGTCCTTGGCATGACACAAGTACACCAGTCTGTGTCCACAAGACAATCGATCCCCAAGGCACAAGGGTCCAGTCAATGAGTGATACTCTTGATCATTTCTTTTTTGCTAGCTTCAACCAGAGATTCAATACACAATGGCAATAAGCTTTTTGTTTACATAAAGGGCAATGGAAGTAACAATTAATCTCAGTAAGTCAACAAAACACAGAAATTGGAAGAATTACAGTACTTCCTTGCTTGACACTTCTAACATAAAGCAAGATATGCTTGCATTACAAAACCAACAAGTTCTAATTTTTGTATGACCACTCCTGTTCTTTACAAAACATCTTCAAAATATCCTTCAGTCATCACTCTGATTCATTCTTCACACAGGACAAGGACTTAGTGTAGATAACCACCTTTTCCTGTTCTGCTGATTGATCTTTGTATAGGCTGTGTGTCACATGCCATAAAAATTTAGGAGGGTCACCTTCTCTTCTTGCCCTGGCAACTGACCTCAGCTATCAAGAACTCTCCAATTATGCCAATAGGTGGCCTTTGATCTCATAATCTTTTCAAAGTCAGGTTACCATCTTGCCATCCTGCATGGAACTTAAGTAAACGTGAATATGAGCTCAAGAGGCATCCTTCCCCAAGTTGGTACCCTCCAGTTAATTTAACTACAACTCCTATCACCTCTGACTGAATGCCTGGGCATTTTACAGCCCCTGGGTCACATCCAGATCTTTGTCTGGCTCGCATGGGGTCAATCAGAAATTGGAAACCAATGTAAATAAGATGTAAGTAACATGTATTCTTATAATTAGCAGCTAATCAAAACCATATTATTAACTGCTTTTTATAATGTGATAAAATTAATACTGAGTAGAATTAAGTTCAGCCAATTGATCCGACCCTCCAGAACAGTGCCAGTTTCTCGTATGGCCCCCTGGAAATATTAATTGCCCACCCCAGCCATAGCCCAACCATCCTCACTCTGATGGGAGTGTTTATTTTTGAATATTTGTCTGCAACAGTTTCATACAGTACGAAACTTGAAAGCCTGCAACAGGTTTTTATTGCCTGTGTCATAATGTACAATAAAAGACCTTGTGATCATAGTTGTTTTGAATTAGTCAGAGTGATCTGTCTCACATAAAACAATAAGCAGTAAAACATGCCACAGTTACACGTTTCTCACAGTTACTAAGCCCACCAAGTAAAGTGCATTATGGTTAGAACTTGATCATTTTTCTGAAGCTCCAGACATTGAAAAACATTTCAAACTGTTACTGTAGCTTTCTGTTTGTTCAATTCAAGTATAGGATTTGATGTTATTCTAATATGATTAGGAGTTGTATGATCAACACCAAACCCATAATAATTGCTCTCTCAGTCTTTGAAGACTTTATTATTATTCTTTGCAAGTTTATTGCCTTAAAAATAAGACCAGAACTTAGTTTTGACAGGGGCTCCTGCTGTCCCTGCAGCATGGGAACCTCTAATGATCCTGCCAAGGAAGAAGTACAGTTATTCTACTTTCTCAATAGCTACTAATCAACTGACTTGTATGGAGCCTGTCATTCACAATGCACTGTGCATCACCTCTTTTTAACTAGATGAATTGTTAGACCAGAAAAGGCTGACTTGGGCTGTATGTCTCTCATCCACTGGCCTGCCTTGTCATCTTCCTAAACTATGAATGTTAATGATCGAGCTTGGCCAATCCACTCCTTTTATTCACCCGGCAAGGATGAATTCCACCCCTGAGCCCTGAATATTGCTTTATCTAATCAATAATCTGAATAAGGCAGATAAATTTGCCAACTGACCATGTCTTCTCCTGGACAAGCCAATAGTGGAGATCTAATATATAGAAAGCTATTATCAAAACTTTCATGACGCGGAGCTAAACACTGATATCTGCTAAGTGCTGCACTGTAATAGATTAAAGTTCAAGTCCAAAGATAGGAATTCCTGGAAATACATGATCTTTGTTTACTTCTTCCAATTGCAGCTTCCCATTGTGGACTATGTAAAATCCCTACGCAATCTTTTAGAACCAGATTCACGTTTGGCAGAATTATCAAAATCTAGTTTGTCCCGGAGACAATTCCGAGAGCACTAAGGGCCCTACCTTTCAACTCTGAGCTACAAATACTATCTTCCTTTGGTACAAATGTAACTTCCTAACTTCTATGTAAGAACCAGTTTGATATGGTGGCTTAAGACAACAGCGTAGAAATCAGGAGACCATGACTTCTGTTCCTGCTTTAGGAACGAAGCCAGTTGAATGGCATTGGGCCTCTCACTCTTTCTCAGACCAGGAAGGAGGCAATGGTAAACTACTTCCCAAAAAACCTTGTCAAGAAAACTGTAGGGGCTAGTTGTCTCTGGGTGAATAAAAGGAATGGATTGGCCAAGCCCGATCATTAACATACATAGTTTAGGAAGAAGACAAGGTAGGCCAGTTGCTAGGTGTTAAAAACTAACTGGAAGGCAAAGACACAGCCCAAAAATCTTTCTCTATAGCTCCAGACCAGGAAATTCAGCAAATGATGGTCACATTATCAAAACAAAGAAATGGACGAGCTCACTGCAATCCAAAAGTTTGGCTTCATTACACATGTGGACATGAGACCGAACAGAATTAGAAACTGCAAGTTCAAAGAAGATGCTTCCCTTTCTATCTTTTCTTTTCACAATGCTATTCCTCATCTAACTCAATCCCCCCCCCCCTTTTGGTTTCCTGAGTTATCAACAATTGGAGCAATTTTACCCTTTGTAAAAGCCACTGGGCTTAGTTTAATTGAACCAGGTCAGACAGAGTTCACAAATTACACTAATCCAAAATATGATTTGCTTGACTTGGGCTTGATTTGCATAAACTCAACTATTATGGATTGTAAACCAGGGTTGTGGTTTAGCATATGTGAGGCCAACTGTAAACCAAAGTATACTTACTTACACTGCAAACCAAAGTATATAGCAGGCCTGATATACTTAAGAAACTTATCAAAATTGGACAGAAGATATTGACAACCCCAAATGCTCAGTAGAACTGCCTTCCTCTGTTTGGGCTCTGACAAGTTTCTCTGGTTTAGCAAATGTTCTCCAGAAGAGAAGCTGCTAGACGCCCTGGAAACCTTATACATGTTATGGCTTGTGGTAATAAAAAAGCCATTCATAACATGAATCTACTTCTACCATTCCTGAGATTAATCAGCTGTATTTGTTACTGTTGTGGGAACAACATTCCTTTCAGCCTTCAGGAATAATAACTCGGATAAAGTCTGAAGCCCTGATGCATTTCAAATAAAGACTGCAAGCCCAGTGATAAGATAACACCAGTTGCTATTGGTTCTGTAGCTTTGCCACAGTTGTGCTTATTGTGCTTGTCTCTGAGCAAATATCCCAACATATATCATCATTGCCCATACCCAAACACGTTTTACAACTGTAAACATAAATTCTGTATGCTACAAAGGAGACAGAGAGGAGGGCCAGCAAATTATCCATCTTCTCATTACATCATTTCCGGTCCATTTAATTTTAGTTTCAAGCCTGCAATCACTATCTTGCTCTCTGCTGGATATAATTTGCATGATATCTGGAAAGGAGTCCAAAGGGATACTTAGTATTTTACAATAATGTCGAGCCACTAAACATAATATATATGCAGATTTTAGTTAGTGCTAAGTTTTTTTTCCATCGCTTTTTCTGCCATTCTTCTTATTGCAGAATATCCACCAAAGAAGATGGGAAATGATTTATTTTATTGTGGATTATTAAGCCATTATTGGCAAGATTCATACAGCTCTCCAAAATCAAAAAAACAAAATTATGGCTTGGTTTCAAGGATGAATCTGTCCAATCTCTTTGTAGGTGTGGGTAAAAATATGTGTAATTGTCCCTGGAAAAGTAGGCATTTTCCATCCTTTCATCAGTGCTACCTATTATTTATATTTCAGGGTCAGAAAAAATGAGGCCATCAAGTTCCTTGACCTGACTTGGTTGCAGATCAGACATTCTCAGGTCAATCTAAGAGTAATTGTAGTGATTCTTATCCCTGTCTGTTTGAAAATAAGCTTAGCTTTAGGCCCGTGGCTCCATGTTGTGATCAGAGCTACATACAGTACATGTAATATAAGAAATATGGGTGGATTGACCAATGAAAGGGAAGAAAGGTAAAGTGAAGTGAAACAATATTGCCCACATAGTTTTTTCTGCTCAGTTGGTAGAACAGAATGAGACGCTCTGAGAAGCACTATCTTCAAAGTAGTTTGATCCCTGATAATTTACTGTAAGTTCACTGCTAGTTTGCAAGCTTGCACTGCTCTGAATGATAGGATAGGAGCCTTATGTTGGGAGTATTGTAAGAGTACCAAGCCATAGCAAGACAACATAATCCCACTTCTACAGCAAGATGGAGACATACTGAAACATGCAAATATCACAGAACAGATTGGCAGGTATATAACAGGCAGGCAGTGGCATTACTCATTCCATATGAATTCACTTAAATTCCATTCTCTAAATACTTTAATGTGTTGCTGTCATAAGCCACAAATGTACGTGAAGTTTTCTTAAAGCTGCCACCCAGAGTTATAGCCATTTCCAAAAAAAATGATAGATATCAAAGCTATAAATAAAGATGAATAAGAATGCACCTTTATAAAGATGTCCAAATAATTATTTGAAATATTAATCAGTACTTGTGATTTATTAGTAGTTATTGCTTCATTTTGTCAGGCTAAATCTCTCTGTTTATTGTCTGCCTGCCTGCCTAAATATTTATTTCCTATCAAAGGTACTGCCTGTAGAAAATTTTGTTCTCTGCTGGACCTTAACAGGCCGGGTTTCTGCTGCGTGGATGCATATTTTTTTTTGTAATTTTAGGCACTGTATTATCAAATGTTATATAACTTCAGATTTTATCACATCCTGTATAAAATGTAAACATCTTCACGTTTTTGTAATTTTAGAGACAACCTCTTTTATAGCCTAGATGTTGAGTGTTCCTTTTGGATTTTGCTCTGTGGCTCTACAGTAGCCAGGTTGTATTATAGATGTATTTCAATTTTATCTCAAGTGTAATTTACTGCTTTCTTGAGATAGATTTATAAGTGTTCAGCGATCACTCATGAACATACATGCTCTGGTCTAACAATGCAATTAACTGACTGACTGAATTCTTATCTCACTTTGCCTCTTAGCAGAAACCCTGGAAAGACATTGACACACTTATTTTATAGAGGAAGTACTAATGTTAGGAAGCTGCAATTTCTAGAAGTCCTTTAAGACTGAGCTAGGATTTGAACACAAGTTTATACAGGTTTCGTCCCTTTTTCAACTGGGCTGCTCTGGCTTTTCTGATCATATTTTAATCCGATGCTGGATCTGAAATTTAAACAATCTTGGTGGTTCATGCTGATATCAGGGTGGAGACTTGTTATGGGGCTCAGTTGATAAACATTGTTCCAGAAACTTACAGTGTTTATCACTGACTACATAATTTCTTTTCAATATAAAAAGTATTTTAAAAAATAGGCCTAGAAGGCCGACCGAATCTTGAACCCTTTCAATCTGGACATAAAATCTGAAAGACAAGCAGTAAATTTCCATATTACATGTATAACTAACTGAAGGCCATTATTTAAAATCATCTTGTGAAGTGGAATGAAAGGCTGGATTATGCTTTTGCATCCATCAGGTCAAAAGGGTTGTAAGTGATCTTAAAGTAACATGAGAAATGCTTTCCTTAAACTTTTCAAACATACGTTTATATTGCCACAATTACAATTGGAACCAGGACCAATCAAGGACGGGGACATCTTTTACCAATTGTGCTAAAATAAGCTGCAGTTTTTGTACCCCACCATATAATTCTGGCCTTACAACTTTAATAAAACGAGGTACAAAGAAGTCATAGAAAATCAGCTCTGCTATATTACAGTATTAGAAAATGAATCAGCCCCGAGCTTGTTTTCATTTTGCCTAGTACACAGACCATCTTGAACCCTTATATTTTTCCACAGCAATGCTAATATATTCCAACCTCTTGTTTCATAACAGATCCCTTTAACTAAAAATAGCAATCAAGCAGGACTTCTAAATGGGGCCGTTCTTTTCTCTAGACAATTAGAGAATTAAATCAGGTTAACGCAGTAAAACATTTTGGAAAACTTGAAAATTCTGATATGCTTAATGTTTTTTACTTGGCCGCATACTCACATAAAAATATAGGGTGATATTTAGAAAATTCTGATACTCTGAATGCTTAGACATTTCAGATCAGAAGTTTTGAAATTTAGCTATGTTTTTGAATACAGAATGGTTTATGGTTTGATAAAGGTCAGGCAATATTTTACTTCTCCTTTTTGTGCCTGGCCAGAAATATCCATATCCATATGATTTGTTAACAGCATCACTGTGTATACTTGGTATGATTTCAATAAAGTGCCTAATGAGCAGCCTGTCAAGGTTAAGATCATAATTTATAAAAATATCCTGTTCTTTCATATGACATTTGTATCTAATTCCAAGGTACAAAAGGTGTAATAATACTATGCCCACACTCTAAGCTTGTAATTTGTGGGTGAGAAAAGAAAACTCTGTGTTTATGTTTCCAGGCAGTTAAATATTCAAAATGGATGAGATATCCTGCTGTTAAACCTTCTATCAAATTATCCTAATTAAAGTCAAGCAACAATTATAGTCAACAGTTCTATTTGTCTGATGATATAGTGATTAATTCCCAGGATTTTGTATCAGAAAACATTTAAGAACACTTTCTTCTACTGGAGAGAAGAAATAAGGGGTAGGGGGAGAGAGAGGGAGGGAGGGAGAAGAAATGGGGAGAGGGGGAAAGGGAGGGAGAGGAGAGGGAGGGAGAGAGAGAGGGAGAGAGAAAAAAAGATATCTTGCAATATTTGCTACTGAAATGCATGTACCACCGTCTGAAATGCATGTACCACCGTCGCCACCCAGGCAAAGGATAACTGCGAAGTTCAGAAAAACGGGTTTCATAAAACTCAGCTTCTCCTCTTGTTATGAACTGGATACTAGAAAGACATTTGACAAGAACTCCGACCAGACTGGTAGAAATCCCAACTGATCCATATTCGGCAAAGTTGTGTAAACTGAAAATAAAATATCCAGGCTTCCCTCCCCGAGGCAGAGCGTTCCCACGCTCAGGAAACTTGCTGTCCTGGATCTTTAGCATAAAGGCAGGGGTGGCTTTATTATGGCACACCGACGACGCTGAGAAAATGCTGCCCTTTTCCCACTAAACTTCCTCCAAGGTTGAATTTCGGCGGCAGCGCTCCCTTTTCCAGGTAAGAAGAGTGGGGGAAAAAAAAAGTCCCTCGAGAGTTTCTTCCCGTTTCTTGGGGGAGGCAACTACACTACTCACCTTCGTTGGATCAGCCGGGCGGACGCTCCTGCTTCGCCGATCCTTGTAACACTTTCCCCGCTCGCGATTCCCTCGCCCTCTTCAGTCGGTCCAGAGTTCTGCCATGCCTCGGGCTTCGTTCCCGAAAAAAAGCAGGGTTTGTCCTCGCCCCGCGTCGTCCTCTTTCCCCCGGCGCCGTTGGCTTCTCTTCTTTTCTCCGTGTCCGAACGACCCAGCCGCGAGCAGGTGGAAGGGGACGGCTATCTTCGCCCAGCGAGAGAAAAGAGGCGGGGTGTGGTGGTGGTGCTGGAGGAGGAGGACGAGAAGGTGGAGTCGCCACAGCCACAGGTTTACTCCCTTTCCCAGCTGCCAGGCCGGCCGGCGATCTCTGCTGACCCCTGGCGCGGCGCTGCTGAGTGCCGGGGCTGGCCTTCGCTTTGGAGTCCCGTTTTATTTTCCTCAGATTTCGGGGCGGCGCGGGGAGCGATCACTTCTCTGCACTCCCCCCCCCCCGCACACTTTCTTCCCCTTCTGGGGAAACTTTTTCACGCGGGAGGAAAAGTCGCACACGCACACGCACACGCACACGCACAGCTAGCCGCGGCTGGAAACACTGGCACACGAGCGCCAGCTGCTGCCGTGAAAGGCAGCTCCCGGGCTAGAGGGCAGCGTGCCAAGGCTGCTCCCGAGGGGCATCGTTTTCCAGCCTTGCGCGCGGATCCTGGGCTCGCCCCCGGGGCTCGTTGCACCGCTCAGTTCTGGCCGGTGGAGCCCCTGCCTAGCGAGGGCCTGAAATGAGGAGAGCAGGCGGAGCGAGGGAGGAATGCTCCTGCCCAGCCCAGTGTGGTTCTGGTGGAAGAGGGGGTTGACAAGGCTGCCTTTCAGCACAGCGGGCCTTGGCCTGGACCGGTTTCCTGAGAAGGAGGCCGGCTAAACTTGACGCCGTTAATTTCTCCCCGTAGAAGCGGTCGTGCTCTTGGTACACTTAAATACTGTACAAGGAGCTGGTTTCCTAGACGCGGGCGCCGAGCGGAGTCAGCCTCGTTAGTGTTTAGATGGGAGTGGTGTAGGGATACCAGGGTGTAGATTAAACTCTACTGGGAAATCAGAGAAACGTCAGTATTGGTGTCAGTAAAACACGAAATCACCAGGAGTTAAACTAAACAACCTAGAAATAAGGAGAAATGTTCTGACACTGAGAACAATCAACCGACCGAACAGCTTGCCTTCCGAAGTTGTGGGAGCTTCATCACTGGAGGCTTTCAAGAAGAGGCATGGCAGAAATGGTGTAGGGTCTCCTGCTTGGGGGGATGGACTAGATGACCTACAAGGTCCTTTCCAACTCTATTATTCTGTTCTGTTCTAACTCAGACTCTTTTTTTTCACTAAAGTTTTTTACTTTTAATATAATCATTCCATCTTCAATCAAACAGTGTGATGTCTGGGTACAAGTATTTTTGTATAACAGTAATCAAAGTTACATCATCCTTCATTACATTGATATTAATTCTGCCATGTTTAACATAGTAATATTCCACATATTAATTCTACAATGTTAATATAGTGATATTATTCTGCATACTGCTCTAACTCAAGACTCTGAGTGACTTCATTTTTAAATAGCCTGCCAGCTGTTGATCATCTAACACAAGGAAGAGCTGAGCTGGATGGCTCCCTTTTGCATTTTTTTAACATTATCCATGATGCATTTTTATCATTGATTGAAAACCCCATAGAGGCATTTTGTGTGAAACAGAAAAAAATCAATTTATTATTTATAATTTTGATTAGACAGGACACACTACAAAAAGGAGAGTTCTATTGTAACCATAGAACAAAAGGTAAATTTATAAAAATCCAAATTTGTTTGAAAGACTAAACAGATCAATGAAGATGGCACGTTCCACATTTGTTTAGTTCCTGCCACTGACAGGATGCGGTAAACAACAGTGAATAAACACCAATGTACTGCTTATTTATGATTAAGCACCCTAATCTGTAGAGGACTTTGCATCTGGGGGGGGGGGGGGCTGCTCCCGGTTTTGTTTATTCTGATTTGCAATACTTCTCCAAAGTTAAGGATGGAAAAAAAGAAAGTTTTCTTCAATTTGTCACTTACGAAGGTGCTGTGCCTTGAAATTGAAGTCTTTTTTTTGTGACAGTGCTATTATGGAGCTGCTTTTCCTGGGAGCATTGAAAAACTGCCATAAGGCTTAGACAGAGCTGTGCTAGCAATGACATGTGCCCTTCTTCACTAAGCAGCAATTTGCTCTTGCAAATTAGAAACCAATTTGATTTTCATTAAAAAGGCAAACTGCTGTTCTCAGACTAATAAATTACAGTATGCTGTTCCAGGAAAGAGAGAAGGAAGGAAATTAATTGAATGACTTCAATGATTGTGATATCCAAATGCATGTCAAAGCGCCTTACCATGGCTTCTTAATACAAGTAGTATGAATTGTTCCCACATTCCCCCCAGAGTCTTTTTAATTTGCAAGGGGAGAGGAAATGTGCTCGGAACACGTTAAACTGACAGATTTCTCAAGGGTACAATAGTAGATCTAGGCATACAAGAGACCTCCATGATTTCGGTGCATGAAGGAATTTGAAGACTGTGAGAAAGGAGATGCCTATTCGACATACTGCCCAGAGTACACTTTGCGGATTTATAATCCAACCCAAGCAGTGGAGACTCTGCAAGAAGGGAGTGAAATCTTTTAATTCTAGGCATGCGCTTACTCTCCCAGAATCAGATTAGTGGATAGAACAGATTTATTTACATTAATATATAATGCCATAGATGAATCAATTTGCAATATTCTATTCAATGCCTCTAATAAGAGGTGGAAGAGCTATAGTTGGCAGATTCCTAATTCCAGAATAAGCTTGTGTTTATTGCATTATCTATGACTTGAACACAGAAATTGTATCTGTGTAGGCTGATTTCTGTGTGGTCTGATTTTCTGCATATTAAGACTTTTCAAAGCCCAAAGAACGGATTATTGAGGTGAAGAAAGTCCTCCCTTAAATTGCCTTTAGCACCTATAACTTATTATGTTGTGGACAGAAATTTGCTTACTGCGTCTTATGAAATCTAGTACTTTGCTTTGTTTTAATTTACCATAATTTTCTTTGGTTTGGAAGTAGCAAAATAATGCAAAACAACATAGCTTTATCTGTATAGGACATCTTATGTTTTTTTTCCCTTTAAAGCAAAATTTTAAATTAAGCTAACCAAATTGTGTGTAGAATAAGGTTTTTTTCTTGAAGCAAATACCACCCAAAATACGATTTTGACATCTAAAAAGCATGTGCTTCTTTATTTTTAATGCAGCTTTAATTTAAACTTGCTTATCCTGTTCTAGAAGGGCTAGGCTTTTTAATTAGACACTTTAAAATGTTAGTGTGTTTAGCAATTATTGTGACTTCACTGTGATAATTCATGTTCATATACACAAATAGCAGATGAAGCATAGCATAGAAATATTTGGGTAATCTACTCCATGGTTGTTAAAATTATTTCAGGTTACAGTATTTCACCTTAATACAGGAAAGCACTTCTAATATGCTTAACAATGTAAACCAATTTTTCCAATCTGATACTCACTATAGTTTTCACATTTGGCTGGGAATTGCAGTCACAAAATACCTTAAGGGTACTAGGTTGCTTTAAAACATTTATTAAATGTTCTGTAGATATCTTTGAAAATATTATATATGCCCTTTAGATTAGTTTCTGAGCTATTAAAATACTGCTTTGTTTTATACAGATAGATTACATAAAAAGAATTGACATTTATTGAATCAGTATGAACATTATTAATGCTGCATACTAGATTAAAAAATATGAACATATCAACAACAGTTCTCATTTTTTTAGCTAGTGTTGGCGGTCATATACATCAAGTTCTTCCCAAGAACCTAGCATGTCATAATATATTTATGTGTATATATCAGGATCCAAACAGTGTGACCGTTACCAATTAACAAAAAAATTGTCAATGCACAGATTTTCTAAGTGTTGTCTAAGATTTTTTTGGTAACATACACCCATTTTGCCAATAACCACGGGCACCAACCTAACCAGGTTTATGCCATATTTTAACTTTGATTTTCAGATATTGATACTTTGTGATCTTTGATTCTTTTGTGTTCTGTCTTACTATCCCAATATTGCCACATCAATTATCCACACTTTCTTCTTTAACTATAGTTAAATCTGATGTGATATGGACCAAGGCTATCAGTTTGTCTTTACAAATCCCACATGTTAACTGCTCACTTTCGAATATTTTTCCACTCTGTGTTCCCACCTATTTTTAATTATTGGCATATTATAATTTTTACAAATGTTCCAGTGAATCATTTTGGTGACTCTGTTATATCATTGTTTATAAGTTTGTGCAATCTTCCTACCCCCCAAAAAAGTGGGGAGATTTTGGATCCCCCTATTCCAGGAGTATTTTGAGAATTGCATTCAGCCTTAATTTGCTACGCTCTAACCTCTAAAGTATACACATGGGAGAAACTCAGTCTCTCTTAAATTAGGGAAAACACAATAAAATGATACATTGTACTAATCATTTTTAAATGATTTTGAGTAATCAATTAATTAAATTAGCAATCTAGTCAATGTTTCCATGGTAGTAAATGCTATTGATCATAATGAAAAATATTTATGTGAATGTGCACTTGAACATATGCCAAAATTCACTGAGAGTTACAAATCACAATTGTTGGGTTGGTAAGTGTAATTATAAAATTATACACCATTCCCCTTTTACTTGTTTCCAAAGTTTGGCTCATTCTGATTTAATCAGCACTCATTCTAATTAATTGAACATTCCTGCTGCATTCTGAAATAATTATACATGTTAGGCATTCTCCATAATAATCTTCACAAAATCTTGAACTTTCCTCCCTCTATCTCTGGTACTAATACATCAATACAAGGCACTTCCAGAGGGTCAGCCCTATAAAAGTGATAAATGTCTGCTATCAGATTTGAAATAATTTTAGGCTCTTAAAGCTATAGGACTCACTAAACCCTAAATTTGACATTTTCCTAGATTAATCACAGCTATGCCTTTTGTGCAATGCTCCATTATCTATAAGAACTCCATAATATTTAGCACAGACAAGATGGGCTTACATTCTACATTCGGCTATCATTGCTATCAGAAGAACAATAACAGACACACGTTATATATGCAATCTCTGAAATATTTATTAGAAGAGATATAAAAATATAAATATAGTAGTTTTGGGAGAAAAAAACAAGTCATAATATCTATATATCTGCTTTTGAAAAAAGCACAAAACAAGTATTTACAAAAGAAAACTGGAATGTTGCAAATTAACATAAAGATAAAAGGTAAAACAATTCATATCATACATAGTTCCTAGAAAATTCATTTATATCTTACTTTTCGTTATCATTAGAAGAAACATGAATGGATGATAAAATCATTAGAAATGCTCTTAACTATACTCAAATAACAGATTTCATAGATTCTAAAGGGAAAAATAAGGGGGTAAACATGCTGAAAAAGAATTATTCCAGGTATTCTATAAGAGTTGTAAAGTGGAATAATTCTCAATCTAATATTCTTGAAATGAAACTTTGAAATGTGTAATTTTGATTAACTGGAAATTATGCAAACAAGAATGCTAACAGGTATTAGATTATAGATAGGTCAGTAGAGCACACTACATCTTTTAAAAAGTGTAATGTACTGCATGAGTCTATACTAGCAGGATTTACATACTAAACCACATTATAAACCATGGCTTTTAAACATATCTCATATTCTAAGCAAAAAGCAAAGGAACACTTTTTATTTTAGTATAATGTGTAACCTCTGTCTATGATATGGCAGATTCTGATGTAATACCTAATCTTTTCTCTTTATGCAAATTAAAATTAGAAAATGTTATAATTCTAATTGTAGGCTAACCTATGATCTGTTGGCCTGGTGCAGATATAAAAAGAAAAAATATACTTGCCACAAAAATTTGAATCCGAGGCTAGCTAATTTTAAGATATTAACTCTGAATAAAAGTGTATATATTTTTGGATTACTGCAATATGCCGTGGGGCTACCCTTGAAGAGTATTTGGAAACTACAATTGATACAGAATGTAGTAACACAATCTGTTCTGACCAGCTCTAGGAGGTCACATATAATACTGTGTTGTGCGACCTCCACTGGTTGCCATTTTGCTTCCAGGATCAATTCAAGGTGCTGGTTATCATCTTTAAAGCCCTTTATGGCATGGGACCAGGTTAGCTGAGGAACCATCTCACCCCAATGGGATTGGTGTGCCCCATTCAATTTGGGATCCTACCAGTCAGAGTTTCAACTGACGGGGATGGTTTGCGGTCCTGATGAGGATGCTCCATGTTGGAGGGGGCTGGTGGACTAATAGGGAAGATGCCATCTCCGCGCTGTCCTTGCCATCAGTTTTTTAGTTTGTATATGTTAATATGTTAATACTTTAATATTTATGATTTGAATTGTAATCTGTGCAGAGTTGCTTTAAAAGTGAGAGGGTAGCATATAAATTTAATAAATAAATAAATATTCCTCTTGCATTGACCTGTGTATTTAAAGAGCTATTTTCCCCTTGAAAAACAGCTTGTTTGTTACAAACTTGCAAACTTTCATTGAACCACAGGTCACTACAGTAAATATGCTGTGCTGAAAATGGGCCAGCAGAACCTGTTTTACCAATGTCTCATGCAACTTTGGTATGTCACAAGGAACAGAATTGTCAGAATATCTCCTTCGTGTAATTTTTAAATGTTGCCTCCATTGCAAGAAAATGCAGAAAAACCAAGTATACAAGCATCAACATGATTTAGCTGACAAAGGCAGCAATTGTTATGATTTGTAGAATTCCTTCAAGTCCATATGCAACAAGTAGCACCACATTAATAATGACATCTGCTCTCAGGATATATGTTTGCCACACTAGAAAGTAGACTGACAGAAGTACGCTGCCAACAGTAACCCCGAGACTGATCCCAAGGGGAGCTTCCTCTTCTGTCAAGTTGCCTTTAGTACCTAATGGGGGGTGGGGGGTGGGGAAAGCACATACATTTACCTAATGGCATTTATGAATCTGTTAGACCATAACAGTAGAACTCTGAAACTGAATAGTAATTTAATTTACAGAGGGGAAAATCGCATATAATACAGTCTTAAATAGAAACTGAGCCCTAATGTTAGAATTATTAAAGACAAAATATCTGGCTGGATCTAAAGCTTTCATACCGTTGGAGCACTGCTGAGTAGGGTTCTGCTAAGAACTTTCTTGTGACTGGAGACGTGTTTCTTGTTTATTTGTTCATTAATTCATTTGTTCATTCAATTTCTTTGGCTGCCCATCTCATTTCAATTGATTCTGGACAGCTCTTCCTTCAATAGCTGTATTGGCTTATAATGCTAAGGAGGTAGAGATGATCTGGCTACATATTTAGACAGGTCTTAAGATGGAGCAGAAGAAACAATTGTGGTACATTGTTCTCTTCTGCCAGGCAGGCACATTGCCTAAGAAAAACCCATTAGTCTACGGCACGGGTGTCAAACTCGTGGCGTTACGTTGCTGTTATGTAACATTTCATGATGTTTTTCCCATTTGCGGAGCTGCGGTGGGTGTAGCCTGTGCGTGACGTATCTGGCCTGCAGGCCGCCAGTTTGACACCCCTGATCTATGGGATACCAGTTCCTTGTAAGCTATGCAGCTACTATTCTTTACGTAGCAGCATGCTACGGACAATCTTTGTGTATAATGATCCAGTCTAGACTGCTACAGGAGAAACTCTTGAATACAGGTAGTCCTTGGCTTAAGTTAATCACTGCAGTTGTTAAGTTAGTAACCCGGTTGTTAAGTGAATCCGGCTTCCCTATTGACTTTGTTTGTTTGAAGGTCGCAAAAGGTGACCACATGACCCCAGGACATTGCAAGTGTCATTACAGACCAGTTGTCAAGCGTCCAAATTTTGATCACATGACCATGGGGGTGCTGCAATGATTGTAAGTGCGAAAAATGGTCATAAGTCCCTGTTTTCAGTGCCGTTGTAACTTTGGTCACTAAATCAATCAGAATAGAGCTGGAAGCGACCTTGGAGGTCTTCTGCTCCAACCCTCTGCTCATACCATTTCAGACAGGTGGCTGTTCAGCCTCTTCTTAAAAACCTCCAGTGATGAAACACCCACAACTTCTTAAGGCAAGCTGTTCCACTGGTTAACTGTCCTATTAGGATGTTTCTCCGTAATTTCAGCTTGCTTCTTCCCTTGATTAGTTTCCATCCATTATTTCTTGTCTTGCCTTTTTTTTTTTTGGGTAAAGATTTTATTTTTCAATCTTTATACAAACATATCATTGTGTGAACAGTGTGGTATCTGGGTATCATACCTTCAATACAAATAAATTGTTAT
>JANHFL010003687.1:55829-74905 GCA_032468155.1 Oxyrhabdium leporinum | reverse complement strand
TGATATAAATATGATGAATAACAATTTATTTGTATTGAAGGTATGATACCCAGATACCACACTGTTCACACAATGATGTTTGTATAAAGATTTAAAAATTAAAAAAACCTTTATAAAAAAGAATTAGCTAATGGTCTATTTAGCTGTGCCATTGTAATCTATTTCAGGTTACTAACCCATATATAAGAGTCCACTAATTACATACTCTATTAATAGCCAGTAAAATGTCATAAGAGAATCTCTGATCCCATATAGAGAATTGTTTAAATTAGGAGAAATGGTACGGATACTATTTCCAAGAACTGTGACTCCTCTAAAGATTCTAAAAATTAAATATTGCCTCCACTTCAAATCACAGTGCAAACTAGAAAGCCTGTTTCCAAAAAAGGCATGCTTTTTGGAAGTCTAAAAATCAAGAAAACTAACGATACCAAACAAGAGTACTGCTTTTATTTGTTCAATTACTTAGTCCTAGATCCTGTTTTAATGACACTACCAAATTCATTCATTTGATTTTGCTTTTCTAAGCATGAGTATATTTTACAGTAACATGCAAGTCTTCCTCCCTTTCTATTGCTTATGTTCCATTTGAACTCTGCTCTTCAGTTTCTAGCTTTCATCTATGGTAACAATTCCATCAGATTTCTGTTACACTTGTTAAATTATATTTGATTTTCTGTACAAATTGTTCAAGATCATCTTGTTTAGTTCTCACACTGTGAACATTAAGTAGACAATGTCATGAACTTTATGAAACATTGCTCTGATTTTTCAGCAAGGCCCCATTTCAGCACTATTCCCATATTTCATAGTGCACACGTGTTTGAGATCCTTCACAGTTCCTAACTTACACGGGACTCAATTAAAAACCCTTTTAATAAAAAGTCTAAGATTCTGTCTTAAAACCCTGTTAACAATCCTTTAGAGATGCAATTCCTCTCATGACAACAGGCCATCGTAATTCAGAAGACAAACCCAGATTGTCATCTGCATAATCAGTAATTAACTTCTCTTTTTTAGTTCTCATTCATGGATTGGACAGATGGATAAGACTACTACTTGAGCCTCCAAGATCCTAGCTTTCCTTTTGAGAATTTTACTCTGCATGTAATACAATTATAGTATCCTTTGTCTCCACCTGTGTTAGCAGGAACAAATACCTGCAAGGTGACTTGATAAGTCTTAGAAGTCGTCATGTCACTAATCCTTGCTTACGGCAAACAGAACAATTTCAGGATAAATTTGTTTTAATTCTTTGAGGTAAATTATCATCCGCTGCATCACGTCTGTCTTATTTGAGGATATAGCTGTATCTTTTCTCTCCTTTAGGGATATGCTATACTGGCTCATTCTCTATTTTCCCATCTTAAATGCTTGGAACCATTTCTTTT
This sequence comes from Oxyrhabdium leporinum, assembly GCA_032468155.1. Taxonomy (NCBI): domain Eukaryota; kingdom Metazoa; phylum Chordata; class Lepidosauria; order Squamata; family Cyclocoridae; genus Oxyrhabdium; species Oxyrhabdium leporinum. Next base: position 73,514 of record JANHFL010003687.1, on the reverse strand, counting down.
ATCTGCAAAGGCCTGATTTTTTTCCCCTGAACTTCAAATACCCAGACAACCAGGACGCATCGCATGACCTGTATCATCTTTTGAGGGATTCCTCAGAAACAGGTAGCCAGATGAGATGTTATTTTCTGAAATTCATGCCGTCTATCAGCAATTGAATTCACATATCACACACTTTAGATGCCTATATAAAGTGTATTGGCTACTGGAAGTATCCAGGTTCTGGGATTCAGCAGTTCCATAGTTCCATATCTAGAAGCATTATTAAAATGGTATATTTTAATTAAATTTAATTAATATTTCTGTTAGGCTCTTTCCAAGCAGGCAAATGTTACATTATGTCATGACCCCTTATATGGGGCCTTACATAACTTCCAAGCTTCAGGAGGGGGGGGGATTATTTATTTTTACAATGTACATCTTGTGAGGTATTTTCAGTTACACTGACCATCAGGAGACATAACATGACCAGTTTTGCCCATATTGGGATTCCTTAGACATAGGTAGCCAGATGTTATGGATGCTTGGAGGCAACTAAGCATCTGGGTAGAGAACAGATTCAGATTAAACCCCTAGAAGAGAGTAGCTATGGGTCCTAATCTTCCAAATCTAAAGACTGTCCATTTATGACTCTGGATGCAATCATATCCCCATACTGAGCTCGTTCAAAATTTGGGTAATTCTAGATTTGCAGCTCCTGCTTGAAAAGCAGATGGAAACAGTGATCAGAACAGTTCAATTGTATTTTTTCCTGCATAAGAGTGCATTATGCAATTTGTTCTATGCAGGACTGTCTTTGAAAAGCAACTGAAAGCTTAAACAGGTTTAGCACACAGCTACCCAGATAGTTGGGGGAACACTCAAATTAATCCATATAGTATCTCTATTCTTAGAGCTGCATTGACACCAGTCAACTTCTGGGCACAATACAGTATGCTAGGTACGTTTTTAAAATCCTGTACGTTTCAGAGTTTGGTTTCTTCAAGAATGATTGCTCTGAAAGTTCTCCGTCTACTGAGATCAAGGAGAGAAGACCTCCAGAGTCAATCAAAGTCATGGTCTTATGGTCATATCTTCTCAATGGTAGCTCCTCTTCTGTAGAATTTGCCCTTGTACATATGGACCATCACCTCCCACCTGTTTCCATGGAGCTGTGAAAACATGGCTGTGTGATACAACACCTGAAGGAGTGTTAAATATCTCCAAGTGGATGGGATTACTATTGTAATTTGACCTAGTTTATAATTTGCTTTTTAAGCAGCTCATTGTTCAGAAGAGTTTGAAATGGGGTGCTATAGAAATCCAAATAATAGTTATTGATTATGCAAAGATAAGTACATTTATTTTAAAATTATATTTTTATCCCACATTTTTATATATAACTCGAGGCAGAGAACATCTGCCTCCTATTTCCCCACAACAATCCTCTGGGTGGGTTGGGCTGAGTGACTGGACCAAAGTCACCCAGCCTGCTTTCGTAATAAGGGAAACCTAGAACTCACTGTCTTCTCGTTTCTAGGCCAGCACCTTAACCATTACACTAAACTACCTCTCTCTTAGAATTATAACTGAAAAGCACGCATCTGGTAGTTTTTATTTGTTTTCTTTAATTTTATAAATCTACAATAGAATCCTAAATATGGCAAGCAGCCTTTTAAAAACAGCAACTGTTAAATTGGTGTGATTATTTTTGCATTTATGACAGTCTCGCACTGAAGAAATATTTGCGGTACTCTTGCTAGAACACGTAAATTGCTGAAAGACAAACTGTTCTTGGGGAAAATTAAGCCAACTACACCCACTTAAATCTAAAAGGAATTTGTGTGTTATTGTTGGTTATGTAGATATTCATTTTGCTTCTATTTACTTAAAGGATAATCCCTTCTCAAATGGACATTTTAAAACCTACTGATAACAGATGTATTCCAGTTTACAGAATGGATGAGGAATGAAAATGAAAATGAGATTGCAATAGAAGAAATGTCTGAAATGCTTTTGGAGGGATTTTTTCGGTAAGTTGTATTACGTGTCCTGCAGTTTCCTCCTTCAAATATTATTATTCTATGTATTTCATTTCTTGGTTTCACAGTATATCAATCAATTATATCTTAATGCCTACAGTCAGTAACAATATGGTCAAGTTGCATAGCATCTCCTTAAACATTAAGACTTTGGAAATGACATATAGCAACATTTCTCATATCTCTGCAGTTTCTGGAAGTAATCACATCATCAGACTGTCATGGAATTAATGTGGATTTTAGTAGATAATATTCTAAGGCTATTCATGCGAGATCAGAGGAAAATTGCTGTAAAATATACCTAACAGTCTCCTGCATTTACTGTATTTGTTAAAATTTATCCACCATTATTCATTTTCCTAAAAGGAACCATAATAAACTTCTAAGAAGATACCAACTTTCTCTGAAGCACATTTGAAAATTATAGGTATGATTAATCAAAATTTGGGTTTCCAGATAAAAGAAAAAGGATACAACAGATGATGATCTCCCTGTACACAAGACAAAAATAAAATAATTATCCAAAGTTAAACCTCTAAGGCGAAAAAGTTACAACTAGTGTGCAGAATTTCTTCTAATTGTTCTGAAAAAGAAATATTGTCCTACAGCAGGGGTGTCAAACTCGTGGCTCGTGGGCCGGATGCATCATGTGCTGGCCACGCCCATCCCCAGTTTAGTGAAGGGGGAAAAAGTTGCGATACATCATGCTTTGACAACGTGAGACCAAGAGTTTGACACCCCTGTCCTACAGTAATCAGCTGTATAATTCAGAACATGGCACAACTTGTTTCAATGCTGCAGCACGCCTATCGGCCTTTGATAATACCGGTACCTTAATTGACAATTACTTAACATAATTTTCTGCAAGTTTGTGGTTTAGACTCAGAGCTATAATCCTAAATAGATTATTAAATAAATTTATGAAACCATTAGATAGATTTATTACTGGAATGAACTATTTGGATTTAAGCAGTTAAAATATAGACCAAAATTCTGATAACAATCTCTTTAAGAACATGTTTATATCTGTGCTAGGAGTCATGTTGGACTTGACTATCTTTATTCATGCTTTATATGGAGTGCCAGAACAACTGTGTGACTAGTTTCATTGTTTATTGAGTCTTCAGGTATGGGTTGCCAGATATTATTCTTTGGGGTTCAAACTATCTACAAATAGACCTCAACCTATGACCACAATTGAGCCCAAAAATTTTTGTTGCTAAATGAGACATTTGTTAAGTGAGTTTTGCCCTATTTTACGACCTTTCTTGCCACAATTGTTAAGTGAATCACTGCAGTTGTTAAGTTAGTAAAGTAACTGTTAAGTGAATGTGGCTTCCCCATTGACTTTGCTTGACAGAAGGATACAAAGGAGATCACATGACCCTGGGACACTTGAACCCGTCACAAATATAAGTCACTTGCCAAGCGTCTGAATTTTGATCACGTGACCATGGAGATACTGCAGTGGTCATTAATTGTGAAAATGGTCATAAGTCACTTTTTATGACATTGGCATATAAAGTCCACCTTCCCTTCAACTTTCAGAACAGAAATATACAAATATTGCCTTATGTCATGACCCCCATATGAGTTTTTACACGACCTCCACACAATCATCTACAAGGGGGGTGGGATTTCTCTATTTTTGACAGTGTATATCCAGTGTGATTTTTTCCCTGTAGATATAGATGACAAAATATAGCATCTATATCTTTCTGCTCAGAGCAGAAGGGAAGGTAGACTGCATAGACTTTACAACTCTTTTGAGATCTTTATTCAAATGTATTTCAATTACATACAGTACCTCTGTCTCCCTCTAGTGAAATAACCGTGAAATGATTTTTTCAGTTGATAATAAGTTCAGCCCAAATGCAAGTTTAAGGTGCAAGTTTCACTTTTTAGTGGTTAACACTGATAGTTTGTTAACAGTTAAAAGTGATAGCCAATCAATACTGAATTAGAGAAACACAGACTAGAAGAGGTCATTTAGGAAATCCTATTTCTTTCTCAATAAGGAATCCAAATTAAAAGCATCTCTTCAGAATATTAGAATAAAAATGAAAGGTAAGCCTACAAATTGCCCTTGTTCTCAGAAACTCTCCCCCCCCCTTTTAATGTCCATTTGCAATCTGCCTTTCTCTAAAATCCATTATTCAGCTTTCCGCCCTCTGGAATGAAAGAAAATACGTGTTGATGATGGTATATCATATATTTTCAGATATCTGAATATACCATATCATCCTTCAGCTATCTTTTCTCAAGGCCAGGCTTTCCCAGCACTTTGATTCTTATCCTAAGGTTTAGTTTCTAGTTCTCTATTCATCCTTGTTACCCTTTTTTAACCTGCTCCAAGTTCTCTATATTGTTCTTAAACTAGATTTCAATATACAAGATGGGATTTGACTAAAATGGGGCGCGTTTTTGTAAAATATTTATTAAAGCCACAAAATACATTAAATGCACAATATACTAGAAAACGGGGATTTAAGCATTTGACAAATATCCTCTCCAGATGACAGTATTATTGCCTATCACACGCCTTCTATTAAAAGATAACATCTTTGTTAGATCACACTAAATCTCTCGTTAGTATAACATAGCATTGTACAGTATTGTAAACATCCTGGAAGAAAAATAATAAACCTTCATAAATAGGGCACCTGTAATTTCCACAGGTGACAATGCCACAGAAATAAACCGGGCAGCTAATCTGTGCCTCAACTGTCCTGTAGGGCGGTTAGGTGACTTTATTCTCCACGAGGAATTCCCCTTCGCGGCTTCCGAGTCTACGAATAAAATAGTTACCTATAGAAACTACAGCCACCAATACGGTGGGACGCCATGCAGTCCTGCAATACCAGCTTACTATTGTTAGTCGCACGGATAATTACTAATTATTGCAGTATAAGCAGGCTGCAGTCACGTCCCTGTTGACTCAGAAGCAACTTCTCTTTAACGGAGCAGAACTTGCTTGAAAGCCAACGAGGCAACTGTTTCCCTATTGTCAAGGTAACCCATTTGCAAGCAGGCTAGGCTGCAACTTAATGGCCAACGAGATGTCGCCAACAGTGTCCAGGATTCCTCTAAGCCTCCCCTTTCCACGTCTTAACTCGGTTTTCGAAACTTGAAGCAATGTTTCGAGTCAAAGCAACTCCGCTCACCTTGCCCGGCAGCCGCCATACTCTCTCACGCCCCCCTCCCCCCCTCCCCAATTCCTCCAGCATCCCGACAACCCTTGCGCAGCCTCCTAGGGCTACATGGGCGGATTGCCGTTCGGCGGGTTTCGCGCGAGCGGAACTCCACGATCGTCTTTATTGTTCGCGTCCTCGGAGATATTCGGGGCCCCTCGGACACCGCCGGTGGGTCCGGATTGGGAGAGGGAAGCCTTCGCTGTTCTTCGGACCTTGGCTTCACATCTTGGTTCGGTCACAGCCGGAAAGACTCGGGCCTCTTCGGCAACGGCCGTAGGTCGACGAGTAACCGCCATCTCTTCGGGTAACTTCGCGAGCTTCCGATCTCGCTCAAGTCGCCTCAACATGAACTTTCGGTGGATCGGGAGAAGTCGGCTCCGATCGGGATCACTCGGGTGAGACCGAAGCGGGTTGCAGGACTGGTTCGGGAAGACCCGTCGTCGACGATACTCGGATAAAATCGGAAACGGCTTTGGGCCGTTCGTTTCCCTATTCGGAATTCTTAAAGAAGAGATCGGGCGAGATCGGAGAAATAACTCTCATTCGGACGAGTTCGGCTAACGGGATAACACCCCCCCACCCTTCCACTAAGTGTCTTCGGATGGAGGACTCGGACTCGGCCGCGAAGCAACTAGGTTTAGCCGAAGCGGCGGCGGTAGCTGCCGCTGCTGCAGTAGCTGCAGCAGCGGCAGCTGCCGCAGCTGCAGAAGGATCCGAGCAGCAGCACGAACACCGAGGACAGGTGCCCGGTTCGGAGGCGGAGCCACAAGAGGAAGAGGAGGTGACGGCTGTCACCGTAATGGCGGCAGATGCCGAACACATTGAGATGGGAGCCGAATCCCTGCCGAGTGCGGACGAGGCTGCTGCGGCAGCTGCCTTTGCAGGTCGGCGCGCATGCGTACAAGCACGCCACCCACCGGTCATTGAGCTCGGGTCATGTGGTGATCATTCGCTTGTGTGAATGGTGCATCACACGAATACTCACTTTCAAGCGTCTCTCCCTTAATGGAAACGTTTGGATCTTCTTAACTTACCTCTAGTACCTCATCATGAGGATATATACATACATGTGTGCATCATCCATGACGTCAAGGAAGCGCAGAAAGTGCCACCTTTTTCCTTGCATTATTTTAGTTGTGCCGTTTGTTATCCCTGACAGGACTGTGGTGTGATCATTATCTATAGTCAGACAGGCAGGAATCTAGCATTTCTCCATCACGGTGCCTTTCATCAGAGCAACATGACCCGTTGATTTTTTTTGATACGTACATCTGAGTTTTAGTTGGAGTACTTGATGAAAAACAATTGCTGTAGCTGCCCGTTTGCATTTTAAGATGCTGTAACAAAAGATGCTGAACTGATTAAAATTTCTATGCAACAGCAGACAGATTAAATACAACACACTGAAACCTTGCCCAATAGTTATTGAACTCTACAAAAATCAGCTAAAATAAGATTGTCAGATTATAAACAGGGGCAAGGGTTCCTTTTCTCCCTTAATATTTGGCTATTAATATGTGCACATAATCATTGATAGCTCTGTTAATAAAGTCAGTATATAAATACTGGAAATTGATAGGTAGATAATGAAAATTGTATCCTCAGAATCAATATTAAGATATCATTCTATAAATGTCTCATTTAACAGAACATGTGCATATTTGCTTCTTGGATTTTGGTAGTTCTGAAGGAGGATATCACAGCAAATATTATTTGGATCATGTTTTACAGAAGTAACCACAGTAACAGTAGCCAATGTGGGTGCCTCTGCAGACAATGTATTCACGACTTCTGTGGCAAATGCAGCATCAATCTCAGGACATGTATTGGTAAGGTCAGGTTTAATTAATCTTACAATATTTATTTTTGCATATTCAATATTTCCTTTGTGGTAGAAAGTGTCTATTGTAAATGTGTGTTGTAGCTATTACATTAAAATTAAATTACACAGATTTGCATTAGCAAGGTTTGTATTGGAGATGAGCAGAATAAATATGACTGGATTTGCCAAACACAGTAGGCTAGCCGTTGCTTAGGTTGGCTAGCTTGCAATTCAAGGGTATTGTATGAATCCAGCTATATCTTTAATTTAGTTAGTCACACTTAAACATGGATTAACATCTTGTGACATTTTTTTCTTTATTGTTGTTAGCCCACAAACTGTTCTTTTACTCACTTGTGCCCTAGTCATTTCTCACATTGACTATTGCAATGCACTGTATATAGGGTTTATCCATGAAGATTATCCAGAAGCTACACTGGTGTACAATGCGGTGGCGTGAACAGTTTTAGGCACTGCTAGAGTTGTGCATGTAACATCTCTCCTGCGTGAGTAGCATTGGATGCTAGTTTGCTTCTGGGTCCAGTTCAAGATGTTGATTAACCCTTTAAAAGCTCTTCATGGCATGGGACCATGTTACTTAAGGAACAGTCTTATCCCTATTTTATTGACCCAACCCACCCATTCAGGCAGAGAGAGTATGTTGCCGACCCCATCGATCAATTCCAACTGGTGGGGTCTAGGAAGAGAGACTTCTCTGCAGTTGCCTCTTCCCCGGGAGGTGAGGTGGGCCCTTGCTCTCTTGGCCTTCGAGAATACCATCAAAACCTGGCTCTGCCAATTGGCATGACGTTCTAACAGTGGCATGCAACTTGGGGGTGGTTTGAAGAGTGGTTTGCTCCCTCTGCCCTTTTAACTTTTACTGTCCACTGTTCACTTGTTTATTGTTTTTTAATTTTATTCTAATTCGGGTTTTTTTAAACCATGTTGTTTTGTATGGTTGTATGATTTTATTTGTAAACCATCCAGAGTCATGTAGGTGAGATGGGCAGTGTATAAATTTGATTAATTAATTAAATAAATACTGTCTCTCCAGTTAAATGGAGTCAAATTTCAAACTTAGGAGAGAGCTGCACTTAATTCCTAATAAATGTGTAAATTTATTAGGAATCTTATAATACTTGTGTTATACAAGTATTATAAATATAATACTTAATGTTATATTATAATACTTGTGGTACATCTGGTTCTACTGATTCCATTATCTTCACTAGGTCCCTTTCCTCTGGCTAACGCAGAATGTTAGTCAACATAGAGGTTGTATTTGGTACTGTCAAGGTCTAGATTACTAAATCTCCTGAGGCAAGGAGATTTTATCTGATTCAGTATAAAATGCCATAGGCATGACTAAAATAATAAATAGAGCTTGCTATGGCAGTTCTATTTCAGTATGACTCAACCTTCACTACATAATGTAATGAATATCTTCAGACCTTAAATGAGTTCAAGGAATCGAAACCATATATATCAGTTTTGATTAAACTTATGTCTGTTGTCTCTGAGAAATGCTATAAAACTGGTGAAATGCCAGTTGACTCGAGAAAGGCAATTATCTTTATCTTCAAAAGGGGAATAAAAGGAAGACAGAACTATATACCATTCAGTCTGGCATTAATTATCTGGGAAGATTTGAAAATGAATTATAATGCAACCAATCTATAACCATTTGAAAACAAGAATATTAGAAGTCAGCATGGCTTTATGAAGAAATCTTGCCAGCATAACCTTATTTCATTTTTTATGCGAAAATTTATTTAGTAGATTATGGGAGTACTGTACTGGAAATATATCTAAACTTGAGAAAAATATTTATGTTATTCTGTAAGATTAGATTAGTTAATTAATGTTAAAAGTGTATTTGCAGTTATCTATACCCAAACAGTGCTCCTTAATGATTCCTTATAAAATTGAAGTAATGTATCAAACAGGGTGCTATAGCTATTGATCATATGCCCAATATTCTTTTTTTTTTCATCAAGAAAAGAGAAAGGGTGTTAGTCTCCATACATTAGTATGTGGAGGAGAGGGATTTGACTGTTCCTCTTGCACCCTTCAATATATGCAACTTGATATTTCTATGGGAATTTGTTAGGAATTCTTATATATTAAGAAACATAAAAATCTAATCCTTTCAATAAGTTATACTTGTGCACATTTTTTTTATTTCAGTCTGGAAGAACAGCTCTTCAGATTGGGGATAGCTTAAATGCTGAAAAAGCCACTTTGATTGTGGTTCACACAGATGGCACAATTGTGGAGAGTGCAGGTCTGAAGGGGCCATCTGCACCTCTTACTTCAGGTAAAATGTGAGCTGGGGAGGATTTTTTATATGTCATATAGAAAAATAGTATAAATCTATAACCATTTTTTCAACACTGCATAAGCAAACTAATATTTGATTAGCAGCATTTCTTGTTTTTCATTCCATCCCTTCTCAAAATTGGTTGGTTGGGAAAGGAGGGTCCTGTAATCCAATGATCTACAGCAGCCAAGATAGCAAAATACATCTAATACCTATGAAAAGTTAGTCATTTTCGTATGATTCTAAAATTCTATAGTAAAAGTGAATACTTCAAATTTAGCTCAACTCTTAATCTGTTTATTACTTTCTCAGATCAAAATCTTATTTAGCTTTTTGCTATTTATTTCAAATACTTTAAGTTCTTAAGTTTGTAATTATTATTTTTTTGTTCAGAACTGATGTTAAACTTACTTGGCAACTTTTCAGATTTGCTGTTTTGAATATCTCTAATAGTTTTAAGATGCTTAATAGACAAATTCTGAAAGTGATTAGAAAGTGAAGCTTGCAAACTTAATGTCTTTAAAACGTTATGTTGCAGTTGCAAGCAATCTCTGAGGGTGATGGGCGGTTAAGAAATATGAAATGTAAATGAAAAACATGGCTAATGTGTCTCCTTGCACTCAAACTCACAGAAGACCACACTCTTGTTTCTTATTTATGTTTAATCCCAATTACATACTGGGAAATTGTATGCTGCTCAGGTTGGTTAATTGGAGTAGTCCATAAGCCCTATTATTTAAGTAAATAAATAAAAAAGTAAGCATCCTGTGTTGCTTCAGTAATAGCTGAGGTGTGGAGATGACATGGAACTTATAAGATGTAATTATTTCCTGTATCAGTGCTATTGTTTCTTGAGAGGAATAGTAAAAATATGGCACATAATGACAGTGTAAGTCCTTTCTACATGGATTCCATATTTCAAAAATCAGACAATTGATCTGTTGCTTAGAAATGATTTAATATTCATTTTTCTTCTTTTAACTATTGAAGGAATAAGTTCTCTTTGGTTTTTTATTGGCTACCTATCATTTTGAGGATCACAATTTTGGCATTCTAAAGGAAATGCAGAAATGGAAACTGTATGTTAAGACTTGGTTACCTTTCCTTTTATTTGAAGGATCTCAGTCCCCCCCATCTCAGTTAACATCTGGTCAAGAAAAAAGTGGGACAAAATACAACTGGGACCCTTCAGTGTATGATAATGAACTGCCTGTGCGATGTCGAAATATCAGTGGGATATTGTACAAAAACCGACTTGGTTCAGGTGAGGAATGTTAGCCTATATTTTTCTAATCCGTCTGAGTGATTAAGAACCCACCAAAATGTTTAGCCTGCTAAGGTTAAACATTGACTTTCATTAAGAGTTAAATTTCCTAATATCCAGGATATTTCTCCATAAATTTGGAACACAGCCAATCCCAGAGTTATGACAGGATCTGTTTTTAAATTTGATAGCAGTGCAAATGTGGAATATAATTTAAGGAGACTTTCCTGCCTATATTCACTGTTCTCCTGTCCTCCAAAATTCCATCGAGATAACATCTTGATTTGTTGTGAGAGTGAAGGGAGGAAATACTACCTTGGATATAAGTCATTGCATGCATTAGACCTTCTAAATGATAACTATTTGCTCACTTTTCAATACTTATATATGATACATGTTTCATATCAAGTTCATTTGTACACAGCAGGCCAATGTTAACAATGTTAACAAATTAACAGTGTTAGCAATTAAAAGTAGATGAATGACCCGGAAGAAATTCTTTTCTAGACTGCATGTTATTTACCCCAGTGTTGTGCTTAGTTGTGAATGGGAAGGGAAGGAAAATTGACACTTGTATCATCTTGAAAGTGAATGCTCCTTTTTGCAAAACCATTAAGAGTGTTTATATTGAGAAAGCATTTTTTTTAGTGGGAAGGGAACTATTAGTCTGCAGCTTGTGGAGAAAGCTTTTTGCAGACTCCTCTGACCCTCATTTGTATAACACAAATATTAAGCGGGAGTTGTTTCTTTGTTTTATCCTGGATTAGGTGGTCGAGGTCGCTGTATTAAGCAAGGGGACAACTGGTACAGCCCCACTGAATTTGAAGCCATGGCTGGAAGAGCCAGTAGCAAAGACTGGAAAAGAAGTATTCGTTATGCTGGGAGGCCAATACAGTGCCTTATTCATGTAAGATTCCTTAGCACCTTTCTCTTCCTACTGTCACATATGCCACAATAAGTACTACTGAATTCAGTGGGATTGATTCCTAAATAAACGCACATGGATTTGAAAGAGTTTCATCATGTGCTGTATTTGTACTTATGTTTATATAACATATTTCTTGAAAATGGAGAAGACCTCCAGCAAGGTCTTACTTAGGATAAAAGTTATCAGAAAATATATGTGGGAGTCAGAGAAGCAGTGGAAAACTTTTGTAAGACACCCTTTATGCATATATAAATATCCAGCATGTTACTCCCTTAAAACACAGGAAAAGAGAAGGATTTAATAAGCAATATATTGAAAGTGGGAGATGAGAGAAAAGAAAAGAAAATCTAACTATTGAAGTTTCTGGTAGTAGCATCCTTTCGTAACCAGTGTTCTTTTCACCACAGTTATATTTCATGACACCATTTCATAAATTGCCTGTACTTTAGGCAGCTCCCTATTTGCATTATTTGTGGTTCTACAGCATCTGGAGAATGTATGCTATACAGAAGCATGACAGTGGTGGACACAGAGGTGAGGGGACAGGACCGCAGGATAGGATACTAGATTAGTTGGTTAGTGTTACTTTAAAGCAGTGTGCCAACAAAGCTCTCAGTGCTTGGAGAGCTAGGAAGGGCTTTTTTGTGTTAATGCTGGATGGGTGCCAGTTTTTCCACCCTAATATTGCTTTTTCCCGGTTTTAATATTTTTATTAACGTTTCTTATAAAATAAAATACCAATAGAAACAAAAATCAGGAATGATGAAGAAGGAGAAGAAAGAAGAGAGCTTCAAAGAGAAAGAAAAAAAAGTAGTGACTTTCAACTTTTTTCAGTGCAGTATAAATATATACTTTATATGTATGTATAAGTTACAGCATTAACTTTTTGCTTTTCAGATCATTGCTATAACAACAAAGTCAGTCTGGTCATCAAAACCTAAGCTCAACGTTTTTGTTTTAATCATTTTTGAGCACAAAGTCCAGAAGCAATTTCCAAATAGCAACAAAACTGCATAGATTCTTCTCTTTCATTAAAACTTTTGCCATCTCCACCAACTTTTATCATCTTTACTATCCATTCTTCCATTGTGGGAATTAAGATGTCTTGCCATCTTTGTGCATATAAGGTTCCTAATACTGCTGTTTTCAATCAATTCTATTTCAGGATGGAATACTAAATCCCCATGCGGCCTCATGCACTTGCGCTGCATGTTGTGATGACATGAGTCTGGTGAGTCTTAACAACTCTCCAAGTCAATTTTACTGGATTGTGGTCTACCCAAACACTAGGTTCTATCTCCACCTCAAGTATATCAGTTCTTAATTCAGGGGACATCCATATCATATTAATTCTAGTCCATGATTTGTGTCTGTTTGAATAGAATGTGTATTTCAGTTTTTATTGAACTACAGTAGCTATCAGACCCAGAGCAAGCGGTGAGGGAAGTGGTAGTCTACCATACTTGAAAGTAGCTCACTGGGGAAAAATTCAGAGTTGGTACATGAAAAACTAGTCTTAGAGAAACATTGGGCCCTTAAAATTCTCAGATTTCGCTAACAGTGTGTTCCTTTAAAGAATGTGTAGTCTAACATGAAATGAAAATAATTTGGTGTACATTATCGGAACTGTCCTTTTTATTGAATAAAAAATAATATTTCAATTGAAATATTCAATATGCTATTCAATATATTATTCAATAATGTTCAATATATTGAATAGTATTGAAGTTTCTCATGCAAGGCATGACAGCAGTAGCAACTGAGCATTGAGTTGTCTGATAATATTATTTATAATGAAAGGATTTCATATTTATCAGAATTGTGGATATAAGAAGATAGGCCTGAGTGGCTTTGGACTGGGATCCTTTGGACTGGAATATAGAAATCTTTTAGATCCTGTGTTAAATTCATTGTGGCAAGATGTCAGTTTTCTTTTCTTTGGTGAGGCAATTTATACAAGGTTTAGATTATATCAACTAGCAAAAAGCAAACAAACATTATATTTATATAATTATATTAATTATATCTCCAGAAAGAATTACTGCCATATTCTGACAATGGTTGCTTTCTCTTTATCAGAGTGGTCCCATAAGACTATTTGTCCCCTATAAAAGAAGGAAAAAAGAGAATGAATTGCCTACAACTCCAGTGAAGAAGGATTCCCCCAAAAACATCACCCTGCTTCCTGGAACTGCTGCCACCACGTGTAAGGGTTCTAAATGTTCACAAATGAATCCTAACTGTCATTTAACATTTATCATTGTTTTTAAAATGACAAGAATTTCAGTTTCAAAAATAATTAAATATTCAATGGTCATTGTACACTTTGTAAGAAACAGCCTTTTCATCTTTGTCACTTTAGTATAAATCATTATAAGTTTCCCTTTTGGTACCCTTAATCCTTGTTTGATCTTTATTTACTAGCTGATGGTTATAATTTGAGTAATAACATCAAGAAAATATTTGTAAATATTACTTAAAGCCTTATTCAATTTTAATGTTTGCTTTCCATCTCAAATACGATTTTTTTCGCCCTGAGCTGTCTTTTCGGTGTATTAAACTGGGAAGTTTTTTAACCTTATTAATTTGTCTTATTCCATTTCTTTCACTCAGAGAAAAAGAAAGATTGTTTTTGGAAAGTTTTATCTATAAGCTCAGTGGGTTATTTTTGCTGGTTAGAAACAAAACTGGGGAGATCGCTTGATCGCTAAGTATTAGCATTCTACTTAATTGTGAAAATATTTTCATCATTTTTCAGTCACTGTGACTCCTTCAGGACAGATTACAACTTCTGGCACTTTGACCTTTGATCGTACAGCAGCCGTGGAGGCCACAGCTATTATTTCAGAAAGTCCATCCCAAGGTGATGTTTTCACTGGTACCACTGGTGAGTAAGACAAATCCATATCCATATATGATCGGGGTATTTCCTTAAACCTACATTTTAGAAGGAGGAATCGGGCAGTGATGAAAGAAGATAGAAAATGTGATTAATAGCACAAAAATAGAAAATTATATCGATGAGTTCAGTGGGATTTATTCTCAGATACAGGTGCATGGGATCGCAGTGTAAAGCAGTTGCTTCAATTAATTACCCAGCCTCAGGAATAAACCACAGATTATATTGTTGGAAAGGGCCATTTAAGCTATTGAGCCCAACCCTCTGTTCCAAGGGCTCTAAATCAAAACAATCCAGAGAGATGGCTCTGCAGTTCTGCTTAGACTCATCTAAAGAAGGAGAATCTCCTAACCTCTGTAGGTAATTGGTTTCACTGATGGTCCCACCGTCAGGAAGTTTTTCCCAAGATTCAATTGGAACCTGCCTTTCTGTAGCTTAAATCCGTTATTCTGCATCCTTTACATATAGTAACAGAGAATATGCATTAGCTTTCTTCTGATACCCTTTTCACTAGAAGAATGCTTACTTCTTACTCTTTTCAAGCTTGAATATCATCATATCCTTCATTCTCTCTTCATAAGAGGTAGCTTTTGGACACCCTCAGAGCTCTTTTCTGAACTTATTCTAGGTTTCTGAAATCTTATTAAAGTATTTTGCCTGTTCAGAGCCCACCCTAGAAGCAGGGTCCGATCAAAGAAATAATGGATTCCTTCCCATGACTTAGAAATTATATGAAATTGCAATTTGCCTTTTCCCCCCAACCACCTCACATTGCTAACCTATGTTCAGTTTGTAATCATCTACTACAGGTAGTCCTCAATTTATGATCACAATTGGGACAAGAATTTCCACTGCTAAGCAAACGAGTTGCACCTGATTTTGCAACCGTTTTTTGCTACAATTGTTAACTGAATCTCTACAGTCATTAAGCAAATCCAGCTTCCTCCATTACTTTGCTTGTCAGAAGCTAGCTGGGAAAGTCACCAATGGCAATCAAAGGACTCTAGGATGCTGCAACCATCATAAATACATTCCGGTTGCCAAGTGCCCAAATTTTAATCATGGGGAGGCTGTGACAATCATAAGTGTGAGGACTGATCATAAGTCGTTTTATTTCCCAGTGCTGTTGTAACTTTGAAAGATTGCTAAACAAATGGTTGTAAGTTGAGGACTATCTGTACTTCAAGATGTGTTTCAGAAAACCAGACATCCTGCATTTATTTCAGTTTCTTATTTTTTTAATTTTGTACATGCCTTGTAAATTCCAGGATCTTATTCTCAGCCCATTTCTGTAACCCATCAAGATTGTTTTGGACTTTAGTTCTGAATGTGAGTATGTTAGATTTTTGTTGTTGTTTGCAATTTCATATATTCTGAGCTTTCATTTTCCTGACCTCAGGTCTACAATTATGGGCTCTCCGTATGTATCTTTCCTTACGATTTGTCAAACTTTCCATCCAAAAGAACATCTGCATATGTTTTGTTTTGCTTTCAGATCTTCATTAATCTTCTGCGGTCTTTTTTCTTTTTCACTTATTTAAGTCATTTGCCATTGTGCTTTTGATATCTCATTTTTAAGAATTCCTATCCATTCTGAAGTCCTTTTCTAATTAGTTTCTCATTTCATGGACTCATACTTATTTTCTGAATTTGTAAAAAACTTTTTTTAAAGCCCAGGTTTTGCATTCAGATCTTCTTAGTTATTTTTATTTAAGAACTTAAGCATAATATGATCAACTTTGACAGTGTTACTGCTTCCTGGCTTGTTCCTTGGCTATGTCTTGCTGAATAATTACCGTAGTATCAGCTCAAAGATAGTTGCTCCTCTGGTGCCCTGCTCCACTCACTGAAAGAGAAAGTTTTTAGTAAGACATGTGAGGAATTTCTTGGAAGGACCATACTGGATGGAGTTTGACTTTCAAACAGATTTTGAGATAATTGAAATCCCCCCATCCTTGGTACTTCATGCTGCTTTGAAAGATCTGCAATTTGCTTTTGTAAAACAGCATCTATATTTTTTTCCTTGGTTGGGCAAGAATAATAGACATTATTACAATATTGCTTTTATTTGCTTCTTCCATTATTTTAACCCAAGTGCTGACTATGATACCACGGAGTTCGTTTACCTGAATTTCTGAACAAATGTGAATACTTGCAAAGTACTATCCCTTCTCCCTTTTCATTGTTTCTGTTCTTTTTGAATAGACGGTATTCTTCAGCGGTTTTATTTCTATACCGGAAATCAGTTACTTCTGTTATACCTATTAAACTTCAGTTGCCTTCCTGTATTAAACATTTAAGTTCATTTTGTTTATTTCCTATGCTGTTGGCGTTAGTATATAGACAACAAAGCCTGTGAACTTTGTGGGCCAATGTTCTTCCTGATTTGACTATTGAGTAGTTTAATAGGCACCATTAAGCCTTCACTCCACTTCCTTCTAGATCACCCAAGAATTAATCTTACATCTTACTTCAGGGTTTAATCTTCTGCCCTCAAGCTTACTCAGCTTTGGCTAAAGACTTATTTACAAATCTTATGAGCCGCAATCCATCTCAAGTCAGCAGTTTATTGCCCAGATAATAATGGACATTTTCTATTGATGTTGCTTGCATAGCTCTTCAGTAATCTGCAGTATTTAGTTCTCAGTCCTCTTCCATGGACTGCAAAGATGGATGAAACCACCATCTATTCTTGAGCTTCCTTTCTAGATCTTCAGTGTCACTGACAATATATTTCTAGCTGTTCTTTGCAATACCTTTAGCCCTAGATTAAATTGTAGGACAGTGGACTTAATATGTCTTAATGTTCTGTCACATGTTTGATTTTGCTCTTGGAAGGTAGTTTAATTCATATGCCAGTTGGTCCAGTCAGTTTGTATTTATTTCTGTTTTTCTAACTCCTATAACTCATTTTGTTTTATTGCAGGGCACACTAACATCCACTTCATTCTTCAATAATCTACTACCCCATTATTATTTTTTGTTCCACAATTTCCTTGTCCTGAGAGCTCAGACTCTGCTGACATCTCTTCTTTCTGGTTGCCACTCTTGTCCACTGGCCTTGTTTCCTTTAATTCTTTTCCTTGGGTGGAGTTATTTGGTCTAACAGCTGCTCTTGTAATGCCTCCATGCATTAGGATGATCTAATAAAGCTTCATCCTCTCCAGAGGTGAAATCTAGCCGGTTCGCACCGGTTCAGGCGAACCGGTAGGGAAAATTTTGATTGGTTCGGAGAACCGG